>PVKE010006487.1:0-54164 GCA_004027555.1 Craseonycteris thonglongyai | reverse complement strand
CAGTAATGAACATTAATCAACATTGCTTTCTGAGGAGGCACCCAAAGTGGCCCCTCATGAGTGCAGGAAGGAGTGGGTGGCTTCGGTTTTTATTGGGGTTGGGGAGTGGGGCTGGGTTAGGGCTCTTGCACACGAGCAGAGGTTTGCATGGGTTGGTCTTCCCTCCCAGCACAAAGGAAGGGGTTCCCGCGCTTTCTTAGCAGCTTTCACAGATGTGGGGCAAAAGGGGTGCGGTGAGACTAGAAAGGTGTCAGTGGTTCAACATCGGAAGTTTTTCCAAAGCACTGCCTTAAAGGTATGCATAGCAACAAGACCCCACCCCCACCCCCACCCGGTCTGTCCTCAAAGGCAGGCTCCTGGGCCTGCTTCCTCGCCCACCCACTGCCCCTCAACCATCTTACTGGATCTCTAGTCCCTGCTTTCTGCCTTGGGGCTGCTCTAGCCAGTCCAACGTGTTGAGATTCTGTGCTCTCAGGCTCCATCTGGTCTAATACTGGGAGCCCAGCACGTCCACTTAATCACATGCGTTCCCTGAGCACCTGCAGGGTGCCAGGCACAGTGCGATAATGTTTTGGGGAAACCCGCGAAGCACTGAAGCCGCAAAACATGAAGCACAAAGTGGCGAGGGAACACTGTATATTTAGGTATTTGTAACCAAAAAACCTTCTGAGTTAGCTCAGGTTACTGTATACCTAAAAACCAGCCCTACCTACAAATTACATCAAATAAATACGCTCAGAAATCTTTTATAAAATTCTTTAAATGTACTTACTATTTGATTAGTATGAGCCATCAGATTCAATTTATTCAAAGCACATAAATATATCTAAATATGCATAACATACAGAATGTCACTTTTCTGTGAAGATTAAGACTAAATGTCCACAATTGATCTTCTGAAACTCAGTTGAGAGCTGTGTTTTCAAACTGAGTAACTACCAAGCTTTAGGCTACTAATTTTGGTGCAATTTGAGACTATTCATATACAAAACTATTTTTAATAGTATCTTATTATTTGTGGGAAAACACACACACACACACACATAACTACCTAACAACTTCCTTGCAACAGCAAATGCAACACTAGTACAATATTAAAAACACTCATTTCCTAGAGATATTGCATCATTACATAATATAAGAATATATTCTAGAAAAGCTTCTCCATTCTTCATTTTTTGTGTGGCAAACAAATCAACAGCCATTCTACTCCCCCATCCTTTCTTAGAAGACTCTATCCCCCAGTAAAGGCTAAAAATAGTTGATAGTAGCTTTATGAGCCTCCTCACAGCTGGAGCATGGGGAAGCTTTCCTTCCCTGATAAAAAGGGACAGTTGGAAGAGATATACTCCTGTTTTCATGCTCCTGCATGCAGATGTGGTGCTTGGCTACTCAAGTCAACTATTGACCATAAGGGACAAGCTGAGGAGAAAAGCCAACACGGTCAAGACAGCAAAGTCAAAAGAAAGGAGAGGTAGTCTTGGGGACATCACTGCTAACCAACTCTGGAACTGCTCCATTTCTGAGCCCTTTTCTTATAAACTTCTATAATCTGTTACTTGGAGTAGCCTAAACTGAGAGACCTGGCATCTCTGATGCTTCTATCTTAATATCTAGCCATTTCTTGAAGATCTTCACATGCTAGTCCTTTCTGCCCTCATCTTAAATGTCAGTGCTGCCTATTTCGTTTATTCTGGAGTTAATAACTATTGTTTAAATGTTTGTTTCTGTTTTCTAATTTTCAAGCCTCTGTCACCAATTCAACTTGTCTCTCCCAGTTCTTTAAATCTCTTCTCAATTATTTCAAACATGTTATGAATTTTACAGTTTCATTTTCCTGATCAAACAGGAAAATGTGGAACCAAGAAATGGGACCCTGAACATATTTCTACATAACACACAGAAATTATATTTGTCTATCGCCCTCACTAGACTGCAGGCTCCATCCACAAAAACAAGAGCATGTCACATACACTTCTGAACCTCCAGGACCCAGTGCATGTCAAGATACCTTCAAATAAACATGAGTTGAGTTGAACTCACCTTTATCTCATGGTACTATTATTAATGCATTAAAGAAAACTCCTGTCTCTTCTGATGCTTCTTTCTTATGACCCCTATAACTTTTGCTTAATAACTGCCAATGCTTGTAAAGGCAAGTCAACACATGCTAACAGGAATGATTTGAGTCAACACCATTTTTTAAAGGGACCAATGACTCATAAATGTAGGAGTCTATTATGTTGTACAAATGAAAACACACACACACACACTCTTCAGGTGGCAGATACTAAGAATTCTAGTTAAGGCAATTTAAATTTTAATAAATATAAACACTCCCTAAAAGTCTTGCTAAAACTAATTAAAAAGAAGATCAAAACAAGTATTAAAACAAACTACTAATATACCTAAGAATTCTCAATCAGCACTGGTGAGTAAAAATATCAGCAACTTACAGAAATTTAAAAATTTCACATTAGAAATTCTTAAAAAGGAAAGAAAAAAAGAATCAAAACAGTGCACATATATGTATGAGTTACTAAGAACCTCAAACTTATGAACCACAAACCAAGTTGATTAATTTAACATGAAAACCTCCCTCCAGCATAATTTTCACGGGATAAACAGTATCCATCATAAAAATATGCAAGTAAAGAGTAAACTGCTTGCTAACCTGAGGGTTCAAAAAGAATATTAATCTTATACTGCCAAAGATTATTTGGTAGAATATTTTAAATAAAGGCAATGACAACGTTCCACATAGACACCTTGTTTTTCAAATGACTACGGTATATGTCAGAATTTTTTTAAGCACATTAGCAAGTATCCTTAGAAAGGCTTTTATAAAAATAATTATAATGCTTTTATAATTTGGCCTATCTACAAAGTATTTTATTTTCTACAATGGAATGGTATATGACCAGCAGCCCAGTATTTGGAACATTTCCATTATTACTGAATCTCTAAACTAGAAGAAACATTTGATATAACCTGTTCTACTCTTCATTTTTCATATGCTAAAAATTAAGTCAACAAAAATCAGGTGCTTAGTAAAAGATAAAACTAGAATTTAGGTCCTCTCAGTCTCAGATGGTCTTCTAAGATATATACTGATTCCCTACTACTTCTATCCTCCATCAGCATTTTATAGTGACTACTGAAAAATAAAAAAGAATCTCCCTAAATAATTACAATTACCTGAATATTATACAGTTGCTATAAGTACAGTCATATTGGGGGGGGGGGGGACGACAAAATGATTTCAAATCCTCTATTTACACCAATGTCAAACTGTGAATGCTACAGTGAAAAATATTAAGCTCAAATTAATGTGAAGCATAAGAGAATTTAGGGCTAAATAAGTCTTCAACATTTTATGTTCACCATGAAACACTATAACTTACATTGTCCATCTGTTTCCAGCACATGTCAAGGTACTGTTGAGCTTTTCGTCCCTCTTGAAGATGCTGGAGATGACACCAACCAAAAAACAAAAAAACAAAACACAAAACACAAATGAACAAACAAACAAATGAAAAGAACATTTCAATACTAAATAAAGCCCAAAGTTTCAGGAAGATTTTTCATTTTATTTTTTTCCAAGCTACTAATCATATAATGATATCAAAGTTTAGAAAGAGATTATTAGTAAAGCAATACTCATACTGGAAACTCTAGGACCCATATGCTGAACTGAGGTATATCCTCCAGTTCAGTTCTCGCAGGAGTGAGCTTGCCTATGGAGTAAACTAATGATGTACAACTATGGAGACTGCTCTCAGCCCTCCCCCTTCTCTCTGTCTGTGTGTCTCTCTCTCTTGTCAAAAACAACAAAAATAAAAGTTTAAAAAGTAAAAAAAAAAATTTTTAATCTGAATTTCATATAATTTTCACATGTCATAAAATAATACTCTTCTTTCAATTTTCTTCTCAACTATCTAAGAATGTAAAAACCATTCTTAGCTTATAGAAACTAGAAAACAAGAACAGGCAGTAGGCTAGATTTAACCTATGGATAGTTTACCAAACCTTAGCCTTAAATCCAAAAGGATCACTAATTAAGCTAGAGATAATTTTAGCTAGAAGAAACAGTGAAATGGAAAACTAGTTTATTCTGAATATGCATTATTTTAAAGAGCAAGAAAGTACTTTATTTGTGAAAATATTCTATATACTATTATAACTGGATAAAAATGATAATTACCATTTTTCTTTCAGTTTTCAGATCATGAGCATATCTCATTAATTCACCATAAACTCTGTGTGCCATTTCTTCTGCTACTACTTCTCGTTGTCCTGCATAGTCATTTAACTCGTTAAGGATGTTAAAAAAGGCTATACACGAGGTAAACCTGACAAAAACATATTAAAAATGATAAAGTTTATTTTTATTAACATTACAAACGTTTTTTGTGAGGTATGGATTGAGCCTGGCACTTGACAAATTTTAACATAACCTAAATCTTAGCTAACTCTAAATTAACTCCGTATGAAAAGAATCCTGCATTAAGTTCAAGTTGTACATGTTTACATATCTTCAAGTAGTCTTCGTTTATAAATAAAGGGCTATTTGAGGTCAAAAAATAAGACTACTACCTGCACGCTCTTTTGGCATACTGGAATCTCTTAAGCTGCCAACTGACTGGGCTGAGCTTGGGAGTGAACTTGGTTGGATTCCTAGGCTTGGCAGCTGAAGCTGGTGCAGAGATGATGTGCTTTTCTCAAGGACAGAACCTGCTAATCATACCACTCAAATACATCTCGATGGCTGATCTACAGAACAACTTTGCTATCAGCTCTGGACACAGTTGCCTGTATGCCTGCCCACATCCTGAATGGAAGTGAAGTACCATTACGGTTGGCACCAAAGAAGGGGTAAGAAGGGGCAAAAAATAAGGGTAAAAAAATGTGTGTGGGGGAAGCCTGGATGGCTCAGTGGGTTAAGCACTCACTTTGCAGCGCCGGGGACCGGGGATCAAATCCCGGTTCCGGCCCGTGCGGAACCATATGCTGAACTGTGAGCTCCCCCAGTTCAGTTCTCTCTCTGTCTCTGTATATCTCTCTCTCTCACTCTCTGTCAAAAATAAATAAATAAATAAATAAATATTTTTTTTTAAAAAAAAAAAAGTATTAAAAAAAAAATGTGTGTGGAGGGAAGGAAAGAAACAAAGAGAATCACTGTATTAAAACGTATGGATCTACTTTGAATATACTGCCAGAACACTCTTACAACTGAAGACAAACAGCTCAGATCGGACTGCATTAATACTAAGGTGACCAGACCCGATTTTTGGAAAGAATGCACGACAAGCTAGGGAATGGCGGGAGATAGACCAAGTTTTTAATCAAGAGCCCCCTCCCCTCCGGTCAAGTGTCCTGCTTTATGAATGTTAAAATCTGGTCACCTTAATTAATACTAAACTTGAGAATCCTAACAACTGACAATTATATACAGTTATTTGCTTTTGTTCAAAGTGTAGTCTCTTTTTTGTTTCTGCATTTAACAGCCATCCACATATCCCATGTCAAGAGTGCCATAAAGTTCATAGGCAATTCCTAACTTTTGACATGTTCAAGGTTCCAAAATTACCCTCCTTCTCATTATCCCTTTAAACCAACCAACCAAATTGTTTTACTACTTGTAAGACTAAAAGCAAGTACCTAACAAGTTGACAACTACAAAATTAAGTATAGAAAAAAATACCCTTTTCTTCTAGTGACTAAATCACTCAAGTGGAGTTCTAGTCCACATCTTACTTGGAAACCCACACTTCAACTATTCCAGAAAACTATTACTGAGTTTTAATAATAAAGTATTCATTCTTCTTAGAATAATGATAGTAGTTCCCTCTTTCATAAACACTAATTTTTTATTAAAACAAACTTAAAAAATCTTTATGAAAGCTAACAGTATATCTACTTTACTAAATAAAAAACAAGTTTTTAAAAATTTTAATGTGTAACAATAAACAAGTATGTAATTTACCTTGGTTCTTCATCTTTGGCAGAACGTTTGGGACAGTACTTCTTAACCAGATTTCTATAGAAAAAATACATTTTTTAATTTAATTAAAAAACTGTTGTTGAAATTGCAATATTCTAAGTTTTCAATCTCATTAAATCAAAAATTCTGATATAAAACTATTAAGATAGCAACATGATAATCTGCTATTAACATCATAATATGACCATTACTTACATTTTCTTCTTAAAATACTAACAACTGTAGAAAGAAATGTTATTTCTGTGTTTATGTAAATATAATCATAACAAGTTGGTTGATTCTGCTATCAAATAAGAAACGTAGTCTTTCTTTTCTTTTCTGCTTAGGAGGATTAATACATAAGCACCCTTGCATTAGGCGTAAAGGGAGGAAAAAGGGAAAAAAATTACGGTACCCCTGCGTTCTAACAGCCAGTTTTCCAGAATTATATAGTATATTCAAGTGAACATAACTCTCATTCTCACAAAAATTTGGCAATCATCCACAAGTCCCTGACAATCACTAAGTTCTAGAATCCCATTTCCAGACTTTTTGTTACATGAGAAGATTCTTATTTGAAGCTGAATGCTCCTTAACTGACATAGAACAGCTAAATAAAAATATCCAATAGAAAAATGTAGCAAAAACTGGAATTATGAAGAAACTTCTAGGATCAAGATACAGATATAAAGTCGACATGTATGAGGACAATTAAAAAAATGAAAAAGCCAGAAGCTACTGCTGATCCTGAAAATACAGTTGCCTGTTAAGAATGGCTCCTGGTGGTTGACTGGGCTCAAGTTAGAAAACAGCCCAGCAGCTGTTCTAAACAGGGGTCTCTCATGCAAGCCACGCCTCAGGGAAAAGCCTGCACTGAACTGCCTGCCTGCACTGTTTCTGCAGTCTGAGCCAACCCCTATAAAGGAGTTCCTAGAACTGTATCAACCAAGAGGACTGAGATTTTCCTTGTCCAATAGAAGCTGTGCAACTATATCTTCATCAGCCTCTTTACCAATCAATCAGAGTGGCTCAATTCTGACCAATCAGGAGAGTGCCTTTTGGACCAATCAAACTGTTAAAATTTGGAGTCCTTATTTGCATAAAAATGGACCAATCAGGGACCAGGGCTGGGACTTCTCTCTATATATGTCAACTTTCCTTTGGTTTAGGGAGCGAACTTTCAATTTCCATCGAAGTCTGCATTTCCCCCCCAAGAGTAAGGTGACCAGATTTTAACATTGGTAAAACAGGACACCATTGACCAGGGGGGAGGGGGTTCTTAATTAAAAATTGGGTCTATCGCTCGCCGTTCCCTAGCTTGTTGTGCATTCTTTCCAAAAATTGGAACTTTTTTAAAATGCCGCGGGACAAATTGTTAAAAATCGGGACTGTCCCGCCAAAAGCAGGACGTCTGGTCACCCTACCCAAGAGAGGCAGCAAAGGCTAATGCAGCAACTTTGAAGCTATCTTGTCAGAGTGCAGCTGTCTCACCAGAATGGAGAAGAGCTGTATTAAGGTTGCCTCATCTGACCTATTCCACATCCATGCTGTATCATAATTGAGCTGTATCACTATTGAGCTGTTCCACAGCCGAACTGTTTCACAATTAAGTTGTTTGCACAGAATAAAGTCTCTCTTCCCTTTACCACACCCCAAATTGGAGACTCCTACTGGTGTTGAATGGACAATGACACTTCAGTTAACATTATCATTTGTCAACCATATTTATTATTTCCCAATCTGTATACTAAGCACTTTATATATAATCTTATGCTTGTAACAAATCTGCAAGTAGAAGTCCTATTTTACAGGACACAAATACATTACCGGTAAGTAACTTATCCATAGTAAAATAACTAGTAAAGGACAAAGCCAAAACCCACCTTAAAATCTGATTGCAACATCTGAGATACTTAAACTAATGAAGGAGAATGAGACGCAAGAAGTGTGAAATGAGAAGACAAGCTAATCTAGGCATACACATTTAAAAGAAGAACTGCTTGAGAAGAACAATAAGGATGAGCAGCCAGGTAGATTAGAAGTAAACTATGGACTCTCCAGCTGCCAATTTTGGTAAATAAAGTTTCACGGGAACACACCACATCCATCCATTTATGTACTGTCTATGGTTATTGTTACACTACAACAGAGATGAACAACAGCAGAGTTGAGTAGTTGTGACACATGGCCCAAAATGCCAAAAACATTTATCTGACACTATATTTACATAAAGCCTGCCAACCCCTAAGATAAATAACTCAGAAAACCCAGGAAAGCATATCACTGAATACAAGGGATTTTATTTTTAAGTTATTAGAAGATAGAAATAGTCAATTCACTGAAGAGATATAATAAAACTATTAATAGCAATAAAAGTATCCATGGAATTTAGCAGTTTAGCTGATTAAGTTATTAGCAACATGATTATCATGATCAGTCTCCAATCTATAAATGGTTGTATTTTAGAAACAGTATTAAAGTTGGTGATTTTCAAGCACGAATTCACAAATTACTTTAAACAAAACAAGTCAAACTTGGATAAAAACATTTCAAAGAGCAATCAGTTTCATATTCTAAACATATTTTTGTTCAACAATTTAAGCATTGTTTAGAGTTCCAGGCTGCAGTGGGCCGTTGTTGTTTTACCCACCTGCATAACTCTACATTTTTTCTTACTTAACATCTTGTGGCAGACACATTTCTGCTCATACAAAAGACCATGATATTTTTTTGCACATTTCCCAGACCCCAGGCAGAACCATGTGGCTAATTCTGTATAATGGACTGTAACTTCTGTGTTAACTACCCTCTGAAGCATTTAGATAGAGCTTGTATGTAACCCTCTGGGCTCTCTCACTCACTCCCTGCTGAACTGTGGAGGCTTCATGTTGAGATGAAGATAGAAATATTCTGGATTCCTGAGTTACTACATGAGCTACCCTAGAGAGTTATCACCTGGATTTGTAGCATGAGCAAGAACCAAGCTTTTGCTGTATACAGCCCCCTGGGACTTGGGAGTAATATTCTACAGCCAAGCATATCCTAAACCACTCCTTTACCACTGTATTTATGTAGTTGTGGGTGGGGCTGGACATACATTAAGGTCCAAGAATATTTATTTGATCCAGAGCCATTAAATAATTCCAGACCAATAAAAGTCAATCCTAAAATCTGTGTTGTAATTCTTGAGAAGCCATGTTTTTCTGCTGAAGTTAAAGTGATTGGACATACTATATTTTGTTGTGTATAATACGCACTATTTTTGCCCAAATTTGTGAAAGAAAAATAAGGATGCACATTATACATGAGTAGTACTAATTCTATATCTATATAAATGTTTTTAATTCTTTTATTCACACTTAGGAGTTAAAAGCGTAAGTCTAGAAACCAGTAACAATATCCATATGCAAAATAATACCCTGGAATGCAATAATCAGTATTTTTCTATTTAAAAATAATTTTATACATAAAATTTCTTATACCATCATGTATTAAGAAATAAATGCTAAAACTCCTTTATAATACAAAAACAAGTACCTAAATATAATCAAATAAAAATATGAATTAAAAAATTAAAACAAAAGTTTGGTCCCCTTGCAAGTTTGGTCCAAAAACATGGGTGCGCATTCTACATGGGAGTGCATTATACATGGCAAAATAAGGTAATCCTAGGACATAGAGCCACCAACTGAGAAAAGTCTAGTGAGAATTAAATCAACTGATAGGAAAGCAAAACCAAGAGAAGGGAAATTCCTAACACTTTTCCGAGTACCGAGATCCCTGAACTTTTCACTCAACAAGCCAATAAATTTCTCTTTGCTTAAACCAATGT
Source organism: Craseonycteris thonglongyai (assembly GCA_004027555.1). NCBI lineage: Eukaryota > Metazoa > Chordata > Mammalia > Chiroptera > Craseonycteridae > Craseonycteris > Craseonycteris thonglongyai. The sequence goes on along the minus strand of PVKE010006487.1, from coordinate 44,349 downwards.
GAGTTGGGCTTTTGACACTTAAAAGAATTATGACTATCATAGAGGTTAACCAAAAGTCGTAACAGCTTAAACACAGAATAAACAACACTCAACTGAACTCTAGCTTCTGGGAGGAAGAATACATATATCACTATAGGGAGAGAGAAGGAAAAGAAAGTAATATTACCTTTACCTTTTAAGCACCCAGGGTTAGTCCTCTGAAATTTTAAAGAACAACTCTTGCCTCTCTTTATATAAAAGTCACCCATCTATTAGCAACTTATTCCAAACTCCAAGTTTCCAGGGCCCTCAGAAACCATACACAAGCCACTAAAGACTCCACTATCCAGACCAATTCTGCCACTGGAAAAACTACAGCATGATCCAAAATGTTCTTATATTCTACCAAATCAAAACTTCTATCTTAGGAAAGCACGCTCTAAAAGAAGACACAACAAATTATTAATAATACACTTCTAGGGAGAGAATATGGGAAGAAACTTGAATTTAAATATGTTTCAATGATTATATACGTGGTTTTTGTAGGTTTTTTAAATTAATGATAAAAATATAAAAAAACAATTTATCTTCTCAAAGCAGCTTATCTCAGTTGGGCCTTCTAAGAAAACAGTCTGAAGTCAGCAAAAATTCATACCAAGGTTTTGAATGGTTAATAAGTCCCACAAATCCCTAATTTGCATTTTTAACATAATTTCTTATTAGGTCAAATAAATCTCAGACTGGCTTGTTTTAAAGATACAAGTGTAGAGCATTTAGATTGCTTCTAAGCTGAAAATATGTTAGGCAATTCATCTCTCTCAAGAAATCTGCCCTTAGGATCAGTTCCTCTAGGCTTTGCTTTCCCTCTATTTTAAGTTCAGAGACGCTCCAAGTAACCAATTATGATAGCAGTTTATATGTAAAACATAATTTTTAATAGGGTGTTATAAATCAGGAAGTGAAACACAAGGTTTTATATGTACAATACATATTATAGAAATTGTAATAGATGTCACAAATATGGTGGTACTTTATTTTGATGTGTGTGTTTCATCTATGTTTTATAAGTACCTAAGGATCACGCACTGTGGAAACAGAGGAATTAACATTATTCCTTCAGTGGTCTGAGAAGGCTTCTGAATTTAACGGACTTTTCCAAAGATTATATATAGTAATACACACACACTAGTTATATATGTGATATTAAATATATCATTCTACTTGATTTACATTTGAATTGTTGATTATAATCTTTATACATTGTAGTTTTGTCATGTTTACATTTATTTTTGGTTTTAGTAAAAATTATAAAATATTTCAAAGAATCTGTTTTCATTAAAACTAATTTTTAGGGGAAGTTGGGATGGTTCGGTGGGTAAGCTCCCTTTGGAACCCCAGGGACCGGGGATCGAATCCCGGCCCTAGCCTGTGTGGACCCATATGCTGAACTGGGGTGTGCTTCCCTTTCAGGAAGCCCCCAGTTTGTTTGTCGGCTCCTGATTCAGCCCCTGGCTCAAGGGGGAGTGCCTCCCATGCGGGAGGCCCCCAAGCCCAGTTTCCACCCTGTGCGGCCCCCACCCAACTGTGTGGAATGAAACCATGTCGAAAACTAAAGTACAACTGTAGGGACTACTCTGGGCCCTCCTCCTTCTGTCTCTCTCTCCCTCTGTCTGTCACAAACAATAAAATAAATCTTAAAAAAAAAAACAACACTAAATTTTTACAGTTAAATGATGGAGTACAGATATCTAAAAGAATTTTAAAGGCTGGAAATCAACTCTGTAATTTTCAGCCTTTCAATATTTGACAGGCTCTGAGTTCTAATTATTGTTTAATAGGTGACGAATATCATATTTATCTGTAAAATGGGATATATATCACATTCTTTCTTCAGGCAGAGGGTGGTACTAGATACCTGAGACCTGACTAGCATCCCTTAACTGTCCGCTCTATATCTAACAGTTATGCTTATGAATTGCCAAGTTATTACAAATGGCCCTATCTATAGGCCTGTTATGTGATCCAGAGATAGAAAACTGAATCTAGCTGGGCCAGAGTTCTCTGCCTGGCATTTTTAAGTCTTCAGACCTGATACAGCTTTGAGGCCAATACGAGATCTGCACCCATGAGGATGTGACAAGAGGTATCTTGTTTCATGAGTGAGACAGTGATAGTGTTGTTGAGGTGTACCGGTACCTGTGACATAAAACTGGCACTGTTGGTCACTGTGTTTTCTGCCACATGGAGAAAACCAGTCTGCTCTGAAAGAATAAAAAGCCAACCTTCCCAAAGAACCTCCTGAAGGAAGAGAAGAAAAGAAAGGAGTGATGGAGGAAGGAGAGGGACCATGACAACAAACGGCTGTGGCTATGTTTCCAATACTAACTTTTCCTCCCTATGACATCCCAGGCCTTCCCACAGCTTGACTATTCAACTTCTTAAACTCAATTTAAAAAATCAAATCCATAAAAAATATCAATCAATAAATTTCACATTATATTTAAACTAGCTCAAACTGGGTTTTCCATCACTTACAGCCATGAATCTTTTCTCATATAGTGAAAACTTAAATGTAAAAGATATCCACATGCAAAAGAATGAAATGGGGATATCAGGATAGCTCAGTGTTGAGCACTTCCCTCACAATTATAAGGTCCAGGGTTCAATTCCCAGCCATAGCCTGTGCAACCCATATGCTCAACTGTGACACAACTGGTAACCATTGAGATGGCACGGCAGTGAAGGTTCTCACCTCCCATGCAGCAAACTCCCAGTTCAGTTCCTACCCTGCACGGCCCCACATCCACCTGTGTGAAATGAAACCATGTCACAACCAATGTACAACTATGGAGACTGCTTTGGGCCCTCCCCGCTTCTCTCTCTTTCTCTCTCATCTTCTCTCAATAAAATAAATCCTTTAAAAATATATATGAAATTGTACCCTTTCTTTCTTTACACTTCCCACAAAGGTTAACTCAAAATAAATCAAAGATCGAAACTTGAGAGCTAATACTATAAAACTCTTCAAAGAAGACAGAAAAAAAGCTTCATAACACTGGACTTGGCAATGATTTATGGATATGACACCAAAAGCACACGCAACAATAACAACAAAAAATAGATAAATTGGACATCAAAATTTAAATTGTGCACCAAAGTCTACAATCAACAGAGTAAAAAGGCAACCTATGGAATAGGAAAAGGGATTTGCAAATCACATATCTGGTAAGGAGTTAAAATCCAGAATATAGAAATATAGAACACCTAAAACTCAGTAACAAAAAACAATGTGATTAAAAAATGGGTAAAGAACTTAAAAGCATTTCTCCAAAGATACACAAATGGCCAGTAAGCATAAGGAAAAAAATGCTCAATATCACTAATTAGGAAAATGCAAACAGAACCACAATGAAATCTTATATCCATTAGGATAACTACTATCAAAAAAAAAAAAAAAAAAAAAAAAAAAAAAAAAAAAAAAAAAAAAAAAAAAAAAAAAAAAAAAAAAAAAAAAAAAAAAGAAGAGAAAGTAAGTGTTGGCAAGGATGTGGAAAAACTGAAACCCTTGTACACTGACAGTGGGAATAGTTCAGTCACTGCAGCAATGGTAGTTCTTCAAAAAGTTAAATACAGAATTACCATTTGATTCAAAAATTCTTCTTCTAGGTATATACCCAGAAAAATTGAAAGCAGGGACTCAATCAGACATTTGTACACCCATGTTCACAGTATCATCATTCTCCGTAGCCAAAAGATAGAAACCCAAATGCCCATCAATAGATGAATGGATCAATAAAGTGTAGTATTAGGGAAGCTGGGATGGCTCAGCGTATTAAGCGCTCGCTTTGTAGCCCTGGAACCTGAGGATCGAATCCCGGCTCCGGCCCATGTGGACCCATATGCTGAACTGGGGCCCATGCAGGAGGCTCCCAGCCCAGTTCCTGCCCTGCGCAGCCCCGCGCCCACCTGTGGAGTGAAACTATATGGAAAACTAATGCTGTCAACTATGGACACTGAGATAGGTGCCATGGAGAGGAGGACTTAAATATTTATGCCTGAAAGACCTAGGAGAAGAAAACCAAATAAGCTTCAATGAACATGAAGGTAAACAAAGTTAATATCTATTCTCATCTCTTAAATGCCAGCTCCTGGTGTTGCTTTATCTTTAGCATGTTAAAGATATACTGTACCTAATATGTGAGACAATGAATGTATTCTGTCAGCTTCCACAGTCTATACCCAAAGAGTTAGTGCAACAATTCATTGCTATTTAGGATCTGACAGGTATAACAATGGTTTCTAGGCAACTGCAGATCTTTCAGAAAAGTATTTTCAGGTATGTTCAAAATAGAAAACAGAGAATTTTGTTCTACAAATTGATAGCTTGTTTCCCTTGAATATTAGGTTCTTAAAAGAAAACTATATGACACCCTCGTAGTGCTAGATTCAAATAAGCAGCTAAATCTATCTGATTTGCCTGTATTTTATATATACAGGAAGATGAAATAAACATTTTACCTCCTCTTACCTCATTCCTACACAATTCAAAAGACTACAAAAAATAATCTGAAAACCATTCAAAGCATTATGAAAATGCTTAGAATTTAACGAAGTAATCTATACAGTCAACACCAATAACAACTAATTTTTTATTTGTTCTAAACCAGTGGTCCCCAACCTTTTTGGCACCAGAGACAGGTTTCAAAGATGACAATTTTTCCATGGGAGATGTGAGGGTAGGGTGTTGGTTTCGTGATTATTCAAGTGCCCTATGTTATTGTGCACTTTATTTCTATTATTATTACATTGTCATATACAAGGAAAAAATTATACAACTTATCTAATGCTGCCACTGTCTGACAGGAGGCGGGGCTCAGGCAGTCATTCAAGGGATGAAGCTTTGCTTGCACAGCTCACCTCCTGCTATGCATCCCGGTTCCTAACAGGCCATGGACCAGGGGCTGGTCTGTGATCCAGGGGTTTAAATAAGGACTTCAAGTCCTTTTCTTTCTTCCTTTTTTTTTTTTAAGATTGTTTCTTTGACAGAAAGAGACAGAGACAGAGAGAAGGGGAAGGTCCCAGAGCAGCCTCCAGAGCTGCCCACCATCGGCCTTCCACATAGCTTCATTTCACAGGTGGGCTCGGGGCTGCGCAAGGGCAAGAACGGGCTGGAGGCCTCCCATATGGTAAGCTCACCCAGGTGAGAACTGAACTGGGGGCACACCCCAGCTCAGCACATGGGTCTGCATGGGCCAGGACTCCATCCCCAGACCCTGGGGCTGCAAGATGAGCACTCAACCCACTGAGCCATCCCGGCTTCCCCAAGTCCTTTTCATTGGAAAGCTCACTATCAAATATTTAATGCAACTGGTTAGAAATTATTTTCTTAAAGAGCTTTATGTTTTACTTAAGTTCTGCTTCATCATTTAATCTAAGAAAACATTTTAATATAAAAATCAGGAATAGGCTTTGCAGTTCTAATTAAGGAGATGAGTCTGACTGTCTTTAACAGAAAAGTGGTGGAGTTCATAAAAGTTTACTGTTGGATGCCTCCTACAGTGCAAGTACAATAGTGACAAAGATCATCAAACTCTTGTGAAGATTCAATGAGATAGCAGCACATGTAAACTGAAAATAGCACTAAAAAAAACCCAGTTGTTGCACATATATATGAGGTTAACAGTTTGGCAGACCAGTTGGGGGGAAGGGGGAAATCTTTTTTGGTATAACAGAAAAAATGAAATAAAAATAGAACTCTATGGTACATAAAAAGTACAAGGATAAGAGCAGAAGAATGCTCATGATTAAAAAACAAACAAAAAAGTTAAAATATTCTGATAACTTTAAGAAGTCCAACCCAAACACATCATGAAAATATAGTTATATGACATTAAAGAAAGGTTCTCTATGGTGAGCAAATTATGTAGATACACTGACGATGTAATGTAGAATTTTACACCTGGAACCTATATAATTTTTTCCACCCAATGTCACCCCAATAAATTTAACAATTAACAACAACAACAACAACAACAAAAAGGTTCTCTAATTGCCATGATGCTTGATAAGTCACCAGGAGAAAATACCTAATATTAAGTTAAGATGAATATTAAAGGCAATAATCAGAGAAAACTAAAGTAGTATTATGCTATCCCAAACTCCAATTTATAATAGGTTATAAAAATAAAAGTAAAATGTATTTACCTTAAATTCTCATAATTAAAAAAACAAATGCTTTCTAAATGAGGTGTTAAAAACATGCAGTGGTCTTAATGTCTCTTAAGAAGGAAATGAAAATAGTGTTTCTTGAAAGATTCTTTTTTACCTTCCCTAATGAGAAAAACATTTTCTTAAGAACAATGACTTCTAATGTATTCAACTTATTTTTCACCTGTTTTTATCTTTATGGTAAAATATACAACTAGATCTAAATTTATGAAGTGCATTAATTTAATTTATATTTTCATCAAATTTCTATAACTGTTACATTGTAAACAGATGTATTAGGTGGAAATTATGTTACAGTTTTTAGATAATTTATTATTTCCTATAGGAAAATACTTTAGAGACCCAAAGAAGTCTCTGTGGTACTAGATGTTAGTTATGGGAATAAAATCCTCCTCAATGGAGAATATGCATTCTCCCTATGCTGAGAGGCAGCATATAATGTCATATCAAGAGCCCAGACTCTGCAGCAAGAGCTGAATCCAGCTAGCTCTTTTTTAACTTCTCTGTAAGTCAATTCCCTAATATATATACTACTGACATCTCAATAGTTTTTCATGAAAATGAAATGTACTGTATGTGTAAAAGCATTCAGAATAGTATTGACATATTAAATGCTATATACAAGTAAATGTTAATGCAAAAAAAGTGCTTGCTCTGTACCAGGCACTGTTCTGGAAGCTAGGAATAAGCAATGCACAGAACAACCAAAAATCTCTTCCCTTTGTTGAGTTTACGTTTTGGTAGGGGAAATTATATTCTAGAATTAAGAGGCAAAAATTATTTAGCCAATAAATACCTGATTTGGACACCTAGATATTTACTCAGACAGGCTCAGTAACAACACAATAGGGACTGACAGGAATTAAAGAGCTTCCAAAGAACCCAATTCTGAAGGAAGTTAATCTAAACCCCAAAATATGGGGGAATAGTTCTTCTTAAGCAGTTGATCAAAAACTCAGGATGTCAAAGCAGCCGAGAGTTAAACCATGGCAGACCAAAGAATAAAAGTAACCTGCACTTACACTTTCAAAAAGTCAGAACAAAAATGAACTTCCTGGGTTCTTCTAAGACTAAACAGAGTGACACAGAAACATAAAATTCCAATAAAGAGGCATGATAAAGCAGAAGCGCAACAGAAAATAGCAACTGGTATTATTTGGATTATTGTATATTTAAGCCTACCCTAAATATTTGTACAGCTCTTAACAGAACAACCACCTCATCATAATGATGTATAACTGACTCTTGAACAATGGGGGTTTGAACTGTGTGTGTGTGTGGGGGGGGGTCAACTGGAAAAAATCTGCATATAAGTACTTGTGCAATGCAGTAGACCACTGTATATGACACAAATACTAGTAGCAATAGAAATCAGTCCTTGGTCAATGGTTCAGCGTATGATCAGAGATCATAAATTCTAAACTAAATCGAAACACAGATCATTCAACTGTTTACTCATTCAACTTGTATGAGAGGTACCAGCTAACTTCCCAGGTTTGGCAAGGATACAGAAATGAGATCAAAAGAAATTTGGAGAGATTTCTGAATAAAAGTAGCTTTTAGGCTTCCTGTTGTCCAATGTTTTTCTCTGCCAGTACACCACACTGCAACATTTGAACCAAAAAGAAATGGTCCGAGTGGAAGTAGGGTAACATAATTTCACACAGCAATCCTGTGACAAAACTTAATACTGTGGTTATTTTTACTAGAAAATAAAAAAATGATACACATTTATCATGTATACAGAGCTTCTTTTTTTACTTAGAAATCTTAGATCTACCATATAAATACGAAAGTATAAGTTTATTAAAAGAATGACTGATTTCAGCTTTTTATACAAACACAAAGCTCTACCAGGTATCTGAAGTCACTACTTATCATCAGTCAAAATGGACATTATTCTATTGTCTATACTGTGTCTATTTATTCCCATCCCCAAACCATTACTAAATATATTTTCAACCAATACCAAAAATCAAAATACAGTTAAAAAGACGAACAGAAAAGAGAGAAGAAAATAAACCAGAGGGCACCGAAGACTGAGAAATTTTAATCTTGCAATATATTTAAAATGTAAAGTTTAACATTCTGATAAGAGTTAATATTTAGGAGGGAAAAAAGCTACCTACTATGAAAAGAATTGTCCTCTGTAATAGCATAAACAGGAGGGAGTTAACCAAAAGAATTTTTCTCATTAAAGAAGAGGAATGAAAAAAGGCATGCCTCTTCCTTTTGGACAAAACAGATACTATAAAGAGCAGGTGATAATTCAGTCATTTACTACCGGTAGGTGTTCGTCCAAAGCAGCAAATATCAGTGTAGAGGGAGGGGTGGGAAAAGTAGTTTCAAGTTACACCTCTTCCCAAATAGTCCTTACTGGAAATCTAATAACCCTGCCCTTGTTGAGAATCACTGCAAGTGAGAGCTTCTGTTAGAATAAAAATATGCCAAATATCTTTAGTGTGCTGGAACAGAAAATAGATGCGAATCACTGATCTAGATCATCTGTATATAAAAAACTCTCCTTTCTCACTACAAAATTATATTTTTCATATCACATAATTGTAGGTTCTAGACACCGTGCTTCAATAAAGTGCTGTTCAAATCTTTCTCCAAGTAAGTGAAAATAATAATGATTATCAGTCACAAAACAGAAAGAATGGCAAACAAGTCTGCTGTTTGATTAGAGTCCTCTATTATTTTGCTAAAATCCTGGCTATCCTAAAACCTTTGAGGCCTAAATTATTACAGACAATTAAATATTCCACACTGCAGAAGTTTTACCTTATAAATTATCATTTCTTATTTTATAATTTGTTGTAAGAATCTTTTTGGAAAGGTTTATTTTATTGTTTTTGACAGAGACCAAGAGACAGAGACAGAGAGAGACAGAGAGAAGTAGAAGGGCCCAGAGCAGTCTCCATAGGTGTACAATCAGGGGTCTCCAAACTACGGCCCGCAGAGGCCCTCTCATCCGGCCCGTGATGACCTTTTTATCTGAATAAAATAATATTAAATAAATAATTATAAACAACATCTATGTTTTGATTCTTTTTTATTTGGACCTCGAGTATGTAGTCAGCCCCCAAACTGCTGTTTGATAGTTAATGCGACCCGCGGGCTGAAACGTTTAGAGACCCCCGTCATCAGTTTTTGATATGGTTTCATTCCATACAGGTGGGCGGGGGGCTGTGCAGGGCAGAAACTGGGCTGGGTCTCCGGCATGGGAAATTCAACCCACTCAGAACCACTGTTCTCCCCACATGAGAACATCCCAGTTCAGCATATGTGTTCACATAGGCCAGGGCTGGGACCGGGACTTGATCCTCAGGCTGTCAAACGAGCACATAACCCACTGAGCCATCCCAGCTTCCCTAAGATTCTTTTTTGAAGTATACAATCTTCTTTGCTTAAAGTGTTTTAAATTATAAAAATACACAATTATTGAAGACTTTAAAAATTCAAAAGTATAAGTAAACAAGCTCCTTCCCTTACCACCACCCATTCCCATTCTTCCCCATGGGATAACTGCTTTAAAACAATTTGGGATGTATTCTTCTGGATCTGTTCAGAATATACACAAATTTAATACATAACTGTACACACAAAACTGAGTAAGCAAAGGGCAGATCTCCTTCAGTTCTGCAACTTGCTTTTTATACTAACAGATTGAATATCATACACCTGATTTATTTAAACTGCATATTCCACAGTATTTTTCATCATTCCCTTACTGTTAGGTACTTTTAGGCTGGAAAGTGTCTTTAATCCATTTTTTGTAATATTTTAACCTTTTCCTTTATTGTTTGCCATTTCACACTGCCATTACTACATTACCTATAGCAGGCATGTCCAACGTGTGGCCTGGGACAGCTCTGAACAAGGCCCAACACAAATTCTTAAAATATGAGATTTTTTGTGATTTTTTTTTTTTTGTGATCATCAGCTATGTTGGTGTATTTTAGGTGTGGCCCAAGACAATTCTTCTTCCAATGTGGCCTGGGGAAGCCACAAGGTTGGACACCGCTGGCTTATAGTATTTCTCCTCCTCACTTCTACTGGAAAACTTGGAAACCAGAGAATTCAATGTGCTAGAACTGAGATCAAATTAAAAATTAGATGTGGAAATTTTTTCATTATTCATATATGAATAGAATTTTGATTGCTATTTTTACTTCTCAGAGGTCTTAATTGCTTCTAGATTTTTGGAGGGTAAATCTCTAAGATCATAACTTTTGGAGTGAAATATCACTATTATTATTAATATACCTATAGGTTCTCTGTTTATATTGTCAAGTGGAAAATACCTGGTTTAAAAAAAGAGGCAGAAAATGAATCAGGAATTCAGCATAATAATCTATTCATCATACTTGTCTAATTCCATCCCTACACCCAGTCAGTTGATTAGATAAACTATTACTACTGTAGTGGTTTATAACTCAAATATCCCCCCTTCTTTCTGGAATAAAAGCTACTCGTAATCTAGTTAGCCAATATTCCTTGTGTGACCAGGCAATGATTTAATTAAACCGATCATTGGAACAAGCCAGTTACCTAATTCATTTGAATTCTGATGGAAAAAGAATTTAACCTCTGATATATCACTTTTACCTAATATCCAACTATTTAAACATATAATTTCACTTCGGAGAATTGAAAAAAAAAATTTAACTTACCTCAACTGTTTCGCATAGTTCTGTTCAATTTCTATCCTCTCTTTAACGAATTTGGCATATCTTTCCAAGAAGTCAATTCCCCATTGTGTATGCTTGTCTAAGCTGTCGAACTGATCCTAGAAAAGAAAGGTAAAAAGTACACTGAAAAGTCTAAAATTGTATCCACAAATGTTTTAACCAGATTCTGATATTTGTCCAGAGGCAATGAGGTATAAAAGGTAAAACCTAGGCTCTTCTGCGGGCCCCCACCCCCCTCATCATTTAAGAGGTAGACAGAAGTAGGTTTCTGAGCATAAATCATGCTGTTTTATGCCTGAATGCCTTGATACATGTGGTTCTTCCTGGCTGCACCACCCTACCCTGGTCACCTTTTTGCAATTAACTCTTATTCCTCCTTTGAGATTCAGTTTAGGTACTATGTCCTCCAGAAAATGACCCTAAACTCTCAGATTGGGACAAGCAGTCTGGTCTCACAGCTCTTTAAAAATTACCTTATTCACTTGCCATACTATATTGAGGGCAGGAATCACATATGAGTATTGTTCAACTCTGAACTGCCAAGGCACAAACATCCATGCCTGGCACCAATCTTCAAAAGTCATGTGACCTAATTCTTTACAAATCAATGTCTATTTACACACACACACACACTCTGTTGGTTTTGTTTCTCTGGAAAACCTTAATACATTAACTTTCAAACAATTAAAAAATTTGTTTCCAAGTCTTTTAAGTGCATACATGCAATATTTGCAAATAACACACCTCAACTTCAGCAACAAAGTTATACATTGATGGATGTATTTCCAAACATTCATCATCAAAATGCTTTCTCCATAGCTCAAGTTTCTTTGGAAAAGCAGCTAGCTACTCACTACTAAAATTCCCCTGTATCTCAAAGGGACAAATTAACTTTTCTCAAAAACACCTGCTAGAAAAGCATATTACTTAATAGCAATTTATTAAAGAAAAGGTCAACAAGTTTAAACAGGAGATAAATAGCAAACCAGTGTGAACCAAAGATTTGAAACGCTCCCCCTTCATTTGAAAATACTACAAAAAGTCTATTTACTATATTTTAAAGGTATTATTTTTATAAAATTAACTGTTATAAAAGTATGCCATGGAAGATGTCAGAATGGCTCAGCGGTTGAGCACTTGCTTCACAATTAGGAGGTACAGGGTTTGATTCCCAGCCCTGGTCCCTGCAAACCCATATGCTGAACTTTGACACAACTGGTGACTGCCAAGATGGCTTGGCAGTGAAGGTTCCTGTCTCCCATGTGGGAGGCTCCCAGTTCAGTTCCCACCCAGCATGGCCCCACATCCACCTGTGTGAAATGAAACCATGCCATAACTAATGGCGTACAACTATGGAGACTGCTCTGGGCCCTCCCCCTTCTCTCTTTCTCTCTCACCTTCTCTCAAATAATAAGTTATTTTTTAAAAGTATGCTGTAATATTGTGTGGATTTCTGTCTTTAATTTTCTTTGTTTACCTATAAATAAAGTGAATAAATTGCAGCCATATCCCAATTTCCTTTCTTAAAATACAGTCAATGCACTGTTCTATTAGTGGTTATTATATGGTTACTTTTCACAAAACACTGTTCAAGTAATTTGCTAAGAATAAATATTTTTCAACACAACTTTCCTTTAATGACTCACAAAAAAATTAGTTCTAAATATACCTCATACTGAAACAATGTAGCAAATATTATATAAGCTATTAGAAATCCTATACTTAAATTGTATAGTGAAAAATCAACATATAATGTTTCCTAAAAGATACTTCTTTAGGGGTGTTTTCTATGAAATTTCTAACTGTATTTGTTGAGATCACTACTTTGTCACCATGTTGTTATACATACGAATATATTATTATCACTATTTTTACTACAAAAGGAAGAGCAAGTGTATTTATAATAACATGTTGTCTTTCATGATTAAGTTTGAAATTTCAAGAGGTTTCCAATACCCTCATGCTCATAGCAGCATTATTCACAATAACCAAAAAGTAAAAGCAACCCACATGTCCATCAACAGATGAGTGGATAAACATTGGGCCACAAACGAAAAGGAATGGAGGAAGGAAGGGAAGGAGGGAGGGAGGGAGGGAGGGAGGGAGGGAGGGAGGGAGGGAAGAAAAGACAAAGAAGAGGCCAATTATTTTCTTGTTTTGCTTCACTGCCTATCTGTCTTTACCACCCCCATTGTCCAAGGCCACAGGTGCATGATGAGCAAAAGGGCCCTTGCATGATGGAAGGTTGCAGGCAGGACCTACCTAATGATTGCAGTGGGCCACCGATGCAAGGTGTGGGAAGCCCAAGGACAATCAAGGAAACCCTCCTACTGCTAAACCCCAGGTGTCAGGCCACCTTTGTTTACACTGCTTAATAAACACTCAACTTCCATTCTATTAGGGGAGGTTCTGGTACACTTGCCTGACCTCCCACCACTCAAACACTCTATTAAATTTATCTCTTAACTGATTTTAGTCTCCTGCGACTTCTTTGCCTGCCAAAACCTAACATACATACAACAGAATATTACTCAACCTTAAAAAGGATACTCTGGGGAAGCCGGGATGGCTCAGTGGGTTGGGCGCTCACTTTGCAGCGCTGGGGACAGAGGATCGAGTCCCGGCCCTGGCCCGTGCGGAACCATGTACTGAACTGGGAGCTCCCCTATTTCAGTTCTCTGTCTCTGTATCTCTCTCTCTCTCTCCTCTGTTAAAATAAATAAATAAATAAACAAACAAACAAACAAATAAATGTTAAAAAAAATTAAAAAAAAAAAAAGGCTACTCTGACACATGCTGCAACATGGATGAACCTTGAAGACATTATGCTAAGTGAAACAATCCACTCACAAAAGGGCAAATACCGTAGGATTCCATTCATGTGAAGTACCTAGAATAGTCAAATACAAAGACAGGAAATAAAAAGGTGGTTCCCAGTGCTGAAGAAAGAACAGGGAGTTATTGTTTAATGAGTAGAATATCCATTTGAGAAGATGAAAAAAGTTCTTGAGATTAATGGTGGTAAGAATTGTACAGCACTGTAAATATACTTAATGCCAATGAAGAGTACACTTAAAATGACACATTTTATGTTATCTATATTTTACCACAACAAAAGGGAGACTTCCAAACAGCAATAAGTTCAGTGAAAATTAATATATTCTTGGTTGGTTATCACATGATTTTAAACATCACTAAAAAACTGCAGGTCATAATCTGGATTTTTAAAAAAACTCTTGCTAATTAGAATGGCTTCATGTTCCAGGACCAGCCTAGCTGAACGAAGTTCCTGAGTTCGATCGGTGGGAATTAAAGACAGACCCAATGATCTGCTGACTGCCCTCAATAGGAGCAGCCCTGAATAGCTGTATTAGTTATCTTTTATAGTATACATGTGGGTCATTACAAGAGAACATCAGACATTGTTTATCTCAGCTAAGCCTAATCCAAGGGCATCTTTATCTCAAGCACATAGCCATTTCTTTGTAAGCCTTTTTTGTTTCTAACTTTTTGGCTTTCTGGAACACTATGTTGCAAATTGTCAGCTCTCAAACCTTCATGCAAAGCTACAGTATACATCTCATTTTTATTGCTTCCGGGAGGCTGGGGAGGCTGAGGCCCTGCCATCAAAGCCCCAGGTCAGACTTTCCTAGGAGCCTGGGGGGCCGAGGCCCTGCCATCAAGGCCCCCGGAAAGCCTTCCCTGTCAAGCACATGACCAGCTCCCAACAGCTTCATATTATCATCTCATAACTATGTTCAGGGCAAGCTTCATTACTAACAGTAACAGAGATCAGTAGTCATATTTTGCATTATCATTTCAATAATTTCTTGGGGCAAGCCCACCTCTAGTCCATATGATTATATAACCATTGTATTTGTTTTCTTTGTTAACCAACATTGTTTATATTTTTTCTCAAATATATTAAGATGAGAGCACCAGCCTTGCCATTCCCTATTGTTTGCCCATATTCACATTATAGTATTACACTTAATCAACAGTTTCTTTACAGGAAACTAAGTCAAAGACAAGACTCCAGTGTCCATTCATATTTAAAATACTAGTAAAAGTGTCAAGTTTCCTTATTTTTAGATAACATATAAATAGAAGTTCTAAGCTCTTTTCTACTAATCTCAGAGGATATCTTGTGCACTCTACTTTGAAGACCCCTGCTTTAAATTATGCATTATCCTTCATTTGATCTATTATCAAGTCCTTACCCTGCTGATATGGTCTTACAGTTTTTTATCTTTACCTTCTCTTATATTCACATAGAACTTTAGTTTTCTATTTAAGCTAACTGCCTTCCAAATTAAATTAAGAATACATCACTCCACATTTACATATATCCCTAGGTCTATTTCAACTCCTTCCAGATTTCAAAGAAACATTAAATCATCTATAGAATTTTGTATCTAAGACCAATGTCAGACTGTTTTAAAAAATTAAATGTCATTCCTATTTTCTCTTAATACTTAAAATAATTCATGCTGTGATTCCACTGTACAGAACCTTGGACAATATCTATATGTTACAATAACTCTCATAATGAATTTTTAGAGTTGGTCACCATAACATATAAAAAGTTCAACTAATCGGAATACTCAGAAAGTATTGTTAAATTCTAGAGTTACTGAAGATTAAGTTACAAGCTATAAAGTCTCTTTGAATGTAAGTCTTAATTTTTAATGTTAATATTTTTAATATTCAAAAAATATCACTGAACAAGGGATGCCAGGATAGCTCAGTGGTTGAGAGCTAGCCCTGCATTTGTGAGGTGCAGGGTTGGATTCCCAGTCCCAGCCCACTCAAACCCATATGCTGAACTGTGGTATAACTAATTAACTGGTAACCGCAGGGATGCCACAGTGGTGAAGGTCCTCACCTCCCATGCGGGAGGCCCCTCGTTTGGTTTCCACCCCACATAGCCCCCACATCAACCTGTGTGGAATAAAACTATTTTACAACTAATGATGTACAACTATGGAGACTGCTCTGGGCCCTCCCCCTTCTCCCTCTCTCTCTCACCTTCTCTCAATAAAATAAATCTTTTTAAAAAAATCACTTGACAACTGTACACGTAGACAACATTAGAGAAGCCCAATAACTGAGTTAATTATATCTGACTAAGGTTTTAATATACTTATGTAAATAATTAGATCTCCAATAAAAGCTAACTAAAAAAACATAGCAATCTTTACTAAAAGACAGCATAAGGGAAGTTACACACATTTGACTACAAGTAAGCAAAGTTCTCTGCTTTGTAACCACTTTGGGGGGGGGGGGTCACACTTGAAAAAAAAGCACCTTTAAAAGACAGAAGTCTTGAAATACAAATTTTTAATTATCATATTATATAACCATATTTAATTTCTAATTTTTTCCCCAAACAAGACTGCAAATAAGAATTTATGTTGAATATAGATATAATGTTATAACACTTAAAATACAGAAAGAATATTTTTAAGAGAAATTTTATTTTATCTATTGAATAACATTACCTGGGTTTTCAAGTAGAAATATTAATTACAATACACTAAGCAAACTATAAATATCACAAACTGTAAACATTCAAAAGTGAGTGATTTAAACATTCAAAGAGAACAGAGAAACTAATTTAGCAATATTCCTATAAATAATAAAAAGGCAAACTGAATAATAAAAGATCCCAACCAGATTCATACTTGAAATGTTAAAATATTCAGTGAACAAATGTTCATTTTAAATTCTGTAATTTTACTAGATACTTTACTTTTTCTGTAAGTAGAACTCAACAAAAACGGATCAATTTTGAAACTGCAAAAGAACTTCACCATAAAACTGGTCTTGTTACTCTAAATCCAAAGTACAAGTTTATTTTTTATTTTTACATAACAGTTTCCAAAAATCATTCGAAAAGCTTCATTTGTTCACAATGATTTTAGTATTTTTATGGGATTCAGTGATTTAATTAATGTTAAAACCATATGAACTTCATCACAGTCTAGTACATACAAGGCACCTAATTACTGATTAAATAAACATTCAATTTGTATAGTGTTTTTGAATTTACAGTGTTTTCATGTATTATATATATTAGCAGATGTCACCTACAACACCCTATTGAAAAAGCATTTTATAAATGAGGAAACCAAGTTTCTGATAGTAAGGAATTCAACCAATGTTTTGACTCCAATATACCATTATTCAGTAAATAAGTTTAGTAATTAATGTTTATTAGTAAAATAATGGTTCCAGACCCTTCATTTTATAAATATGAAAGCTCAAGGTCAGAATGCTAAAGTGATTTGCCCATAGCTGGCTAGCAACCAAAATGTGATGGGGGCTAGATAGATTATCTCTTAAAATCACTGTCAGTTTTATATTTTTAGTATCCAAATGAGTAACTATTGTGAATACTGTTATGAAAAATGATGCATTTCTTCTACTAGGAGAGAAATATAAGGCTCAAAAAAATTGCTGGTCATTCGGGAGCTTTGATGAAAGGAACAAATTTATCTCAAAGTTAGAAATTTCCTAATACAGGGGTGTACAATGTTTTGGTTTCCCTGGGCCACATTGGAAGAATTATCTTGGGCCACACAAAACACATTAACGACAGCTGAGGAGCTAAAAAAAGAAAAAAAGAAAAAAAAAAATCTCAATGTTTTAAGAAAGTTTACAAATTTGCGTCGGGCCACATTCAAAGCTGTCCTGGGCCACACATTGGACAGACTTGGCCTAATACACACACACACTGAATGCTTAAACTAAGTTATTCAACCTTTCTTTAGTGGTCATACCATTAGTTATCAAAACAGAAACTCCAGAAGCATGAGAGAAGATGGTTGGAGATTGCGGAATTATTTTTACTACCACAAAATAAAGTAGAAGACTCTTAAATCAAAAAACAAGAATCAAAATGATAAAAACTGTAGGTCTTCAAAGGTAATACCCTCCAATCCCTGTAGGTTCAAAGCGTGACATCACACTTTCTCCGTACTCCATGCCAGTAAATACCTTGGACTATAGAAAAAGTTGGGGAAAGGCTGAAGATGAAATAAAGTGAAACTAAGCAGCATTCTGTAATTATCTATGGATTAAAAATAAATAAGAAAGAATATTAAGTCATCAAACTAGGCAACTTATTCTTCCTTCTCTACTTTCTTTACCTCTAGCACTGCTCTTGTTCCTATGGATTTATTCCAGGTTGCTGAGTCCAACTTCTTGCATTCCCTTGCCTTAATCATCCCCACTTCCTTTTCCAATATTCATTCCTACTACAGCTTCTGTGAAATGGATCTTACATTTTATCATTGCATTTAAATTTAAGAAAGCTCTTATTTTTGTTTCCTTCCTTTAAAATAGTTTTATGGGGTAGGCAGGGCAATCATGTCTTCCTGCTGCCTTGGGAACTGTGCAGCCTCAGCTTGGATCCCCCTTGCTGGGCGGCCCTGCAGAACAGCTCTGGGGGGCAGCCCCAGGTCACTAGGGGATGAGGAGGCATCGCTCTTTTCCCCTACTCAGGGACACGAAGACCAGAAGGCAGCATCCATCGCTGTCCACCAGACTCTACAGGACTCGGTTATTCAACCCCAAGTGGACAAATATCAAACTACCCTGGAAGCAAGGTTTCTTACGAGGGCACATGTTGCAGAGGCTGGAAGTGAAATAAAGTCATTTCCTATTGAGATACAAGGAAGGCAGAGACCAGAAATATTGCTTTGGAGATTCCTCCTACAGATTAGGCTTTTCTAAAAAGCCTGAGCAACTTGTTATACATATATAGTCAATCATTATGTCATGGCTAGTATCACTGCACATGTGGGTAACAGCTGGCAGCAGAATGCACCCTTGCAGCCTTAAGCCCATTCCATGTTGAGGTCCCTGTGGAGAGCTCTTGGTCCTCGAAAGGGACAACACAGAAGAAACAAAGTTAGGGGAAGCCGGGTTGGCTCAGTGGGTTAAGCGCTCACTTTGCAGTGCCGGGGACCGAGGATCGAATCCCAGCCCCGGCCCGTGTGGAACCATATGCTGAACTGGGAGCTCCCCCAGTTCAGGTCTGTCTCTGTATCTCTCTCTCTCTCTGTCAAAATAAATAAAAATATTAAAAAAAAAAAAAAAGAAACAAAGTTGTTTCAGGGAGGGTGGTGCCAGCCCAAGGGGAAGAAACTTTTGAAAACTGGCTGATCCAAGTCAATGGTATCCTGACAGGTTGGAATATGTCTGAGGAGGGAAAGTTCAAGCACCTGAAGAAAACCCTTAGGGGTTTTCAAGTGGGAAGATCATGCCTTTGCTCCAAACGGCCAACCCCAGCCTAAGTGTCACAGATTTCTTTCAAGGAATGAAATTGGTGTTTGGGGAATCTGAAAGCAATGCCGCTGCCTCTGGTAAAAATTTTAGCACTTTGCCAGCACAAGGGTAGAAAATCTCCCTTTACATGATCCACTTAGAGGTGTAGCTCCAGAACACTACTAAGACAGGGATCATAGCAGAGAAAGATGCAAACCAGACTGGCCTGCACCAGCGTCTTGTAGCGGCTGAGCTGAATGGGCACCTGCGCTACAGGCTGAAGCACCTTCTCAGGATCTATGCATATGATCAGCAGCATCTTCCCAATTTCCAGGAGTTAATCAGAATAAGGAAGGAAGAGGACTGGGGAGATACTTTTATGAAAGGGAAGTGGGCCAAGAGATCTGAGCTAAGCTTGGAGAGGGCAGCAAGCCCTGTGGCACTTCAGGGTCCCCAGCCCATAGCAATCAGCAGTGCCAAATGCAATGTGATAAGAGCTAGAAGATTCCTTAATGACTCAGATAAGAATGTGATCCTGGTGGTGGTTCAGGACCCTCCACTTCAATCCATGGGTGCCCCTTCCCTCACAGGTAGGGTCAGATCTCACCATCAAACACTGGTCACTGATTCCCCCAACAGTTCCTGGGCTCCATCTTCTTCCAATAGCAGGGTTTCTGGGAATATGTGAGGAAGTGAAAATACACAATTCACTGTTCCTATTGTGGCAAGGAGGGCTACTCAAACGGAATCTGTGACAATGAGAGCAACCAGGCCTGGATATTTGAGAATCTGATCACCCTGCAGGAGCTGACATGTACAGAGGAGAGGTCAAAACAGGTCCCTGGCAAATACAATGACCCCTCTGAACCGTAGTAAGGTGTTATTACCAGCCCTAAGTGAACCCTTAATTATTTTTCAAAGACTGCTGTTGAGAAAAATGGGGGTGGGGGTGTGCGTAGGCTTCTATCTACATGAGTTAATGCACAAAGTGGCTTTCTTTGGGGGAAGAAGAGTTCTTGGATACCAGCAAAGTGGAGGGGATAGCCTGACCTTTATCCCTGGCTCCATCTTCCATCTGCTTCTTTGTGTCATTTCCTTGAGGACTTTATTATTTTTATAAAAGGAGTATTATTCTCTATTAAACCTTCAAAAATGGAGGAAAATACAAAAACTAAAGTACAAATTATCTGAAACTATACACTCCTATATAATCACTGTTAGCCCTTAGATGAATGTTCTTCTAGAAGATATTTCCCTGTACCTATACACCCAGACAGATATATGTACAGATGAAAGTGATCAAATATAAGTGTCATTCTATACTATTTTTCCCCAAACAATATATGTTGTGGTTATCTATGTCAATGAACACATATAAGCATAAAAAAAAAAAAAAATTTTGTTCTTTAAATGTATAAAGTGTTTACAGTTATTTTACCTTATTCATTCAGGAACACAAGGAAAACATTTTAAATTAAAGCTGAAAACACCACCAACTTAAATGTCCACACTATTTAGCAAAACCAAATAAATTATACATTGGTCCAAAGTTCTATATAATAAATGTGGTAATAAATACTATATTTACTCAATCTTCTTATTTTTATCTTTCATGATATCTTTGATGTAGTAAAACATTTAAAAAATGACTTTACATATCATAAAATGTTATATTTGTTTAGAGGTCACTATTTAATATTCAATCCTTGTTTTTCTGATTACTGTAACACAACCTTGCATCCAAATGAAGTCTCAATAAAGTACTTTCGGTAAATCACCATGGGTCACAATTGTTTCAGAAAAGACTTCACTAAAAAGCAACATAATGACTTTGCTGTCCTAGTTTGGGCTCACTCTATGGCTCTGATTTTCTGCCAAAGTTTCTCCAGCACTTCTGAATACCAAAGCATCTGCCAAAAACATTTTTTAAGACCTAACAGAAATGACTTTTCTCATTCTTTGATTCGTATGAGACTGTAGAAACGTTTTAAGTCTCATGGAGCTATGAAATCAATTTATAATTCAGAGTCAACAACATCTGCCTCCAAAGTAAACTGAAGAATATTTTAAGTTTAAAAAATTAACAATTATTTAATTTGTTTCCTCGTAGCTTTGTTTTTAAAAGACAGACGCAAGTATGTATAAGTAATTCACCTGATATCCTTTAATTCTTAGTGACTTAAAAATCTATCAAGAGGATCGATCCTTCCAGTACCCTACCACATATTTTTTTACTTCTATTCCCATGACTTTCTCCTCTACCCAACCTCAGCAATTCACTTCAAAGGTCATTTCCATTGTCATTAGAAATTAACTGCATGCAACACTCCCTCTTCCCAAACTTGCCTTGTCTGTCAACTCACTCACTCCAGTACTCTAAGACCAAACATTTTTTGGCCCCAAGGGACCTCAATCCATCAACCCTGACAAGTTACTATCCCTTACCCCTCTCCGGTCATTTCCATCTTTACTCAACTTGGATTCCATGAGGCATCACTATAATCACTTGTAAATAGTCTCACTGTCCTTGCCCTCTGCAAGCTTTGCCAAATTTCAACCCTAGCTTTCTATTCAACTCTTCACCAACCCTTTCTCACCCTGCTGAAGAAAGGTGGAAATAAAAATAAAGGAGAAAAAGAAGAAGGAAAGAAAGGAGGGAGGAGGGAGAGCGGAAAGATGGAGGAACCACGCTGACTGATCATAGTTTGAAATTTGTGACTATTAACCTAACAAGCTTGAATGTGGAACATATTCACTATCCCATTATCATAGGCAACTATTTCATACCTTATTTCAGTTTAAACTTATACAACCTCCAGGGAAGTTGGGATGGCTCAGCGGGTGAAGTGCTCGCTTTGTAGCCTTGGTCTGAATCCTAGCCTCAGCCCGTGTGGACCCACATGCTGAACTGGAGTGCGCTTTCCATGTGGGAGGCCCCCAGTTCGGTTCTCACCAGGGCAAGCTTCCCATGTGGGAAACCCCCAGGTTGGCCCCCAGCTTGTGGAGGCATGCCTCCCAAGCAGGAGGCCGCTGGCCCAGTTCCCACCCAGCACAGCCCCGGTCCACCTCTGTGGAACAACCTAGTCGAAACATACAACTATGGAGACTGCTCTGGGCCCTCCCCCTTCTGTCTCTTTGTCTCTGTCAAAAACAATAAAATAAATCTTTAAAGGGCTTCATTCCACACAGGTGGGTGGGGGCTGCGCAGGGTGGGAACTGGACTGGGGCCTCATGCCTCACCCCCTTGAGCTGGGGGCCGAATCAGGGGGGGGTGAGAACTGAACTCTGTGTTTATATTATGTGTTTTTATTATGCCTTCCTGCCTATTTGGGTAAACTGTCCATAACCCTAGTGCTTCTGCTTACCAGAATACTGCAGTTTCAAGTTCAGATGTTAAAATATTCTAAGACTCTGAGCCTGGATACACTTGATGTATTCCAGGAAGAGCAAGAAGCTCACAAACAAGCTACAGCTAAATGAGTAGAGGGACAGACAAGCAGTAGAGGTTGAAATGGGGGGTGCGGGGTCAGAAAACAGTTCACACATGCCTCATCATTCACAATAGGGCTTTGGCTTTATCCCTGTATGAGATGAAAACACACTGGAGAGTTTTGAGTCTGACACAATCTTACTTAGGTTTTTTAAAGAGGTCTCTCTGGCTTCTATGTTGATCTTAAAAAAAAAAAAAAAATGACTTAGGCAAGGAAGACTTTTTGGGAAGGCTACTTACAATTATTCAGACCAGAGATCAGGTTGATTTAGTCTAGGATGGATGCAAAATGGTGAAAAGCAGTAAGACTCTGTATTTTGAAGTCAGTATGGGTTGTGAAAGGGAGGTATCAATTTTAAGCACTGCTAACTTAGAAGGATAAAGTTGTTTTGAACTCAAGTGGGGCAATTAAGTGGCAAGTTTGATCTGGGGAAAAAAGTTTTGGTTTTAGACATAAATCTGAGATATCCCAACATCCAGGTAGATACATGTTGAGTAGGTAGTTAAATATATATTATCTGGAATTCAACAGAAGTAGCCCCGCTAAAGATACATGATTAAGACATGATCCCAGATGCAATCTCAGTTACTCAGTTGCACACCACATTTAGAGGTCAAGGAATTGAAGAAGAACCAGCAAAGGACATTGAGAAGTAGTGACCAATGAGGTACAAGTAAAACCAGAAAAACATGGTATCTTGGAAGCTGAATGAATAATGTATTATTTCAAGGAGAAAAAAGTGATCCATTTTGTCAAGTGCTACTAGATGGGGACTGAAAACTGACAATTGGATTTAGCAATATGCAGAACATTAACACAAATAGTTTTGCTGAAGTAATGAAGGCAAAAGCCTGACTAAAGTAGGTTCAAAAAAGATAAGAAATTAGAGACAATGAATATAGATACAGTAGACTCTCAGTTAACTGACACCCATGGGGATTGTGAGATGCCAGATAAATGTAGTTTCTGGTAGCTTGAGAATTACTATTAACAACAGGCCTAACTAGGGAATGCCAGGATAGCTCAACATGTTGAGCACTTGCCTTGTAACTGTGAGGTGCAGGGATTGAATCCCAGCTCCAGCCCACGCACTCAAAGCTTAACCTGGGATGTGCCTCCCATGTGGAAGGTCCCCAGGTCAGTTCCTGCCCCACATGGCCCCACATCCACCTGTGTGGAATGAAACTATGTTGAAACTAATGATGTACAACTATGGAGACTGCTCTGGACACTCCCCATTCTCTCTCTCTCTCTCTCTCTCAAACAATAAAATAAATCTAAAAAAAAAAAAAAGGCCTAATACTATACCCCATACTATACCATACAATACCATAAATTCTGTATTGTCTTGATATTAATATTGAGATACAGTAATTAAAACCAATTAAGATAAGGATGCTGGAATAGCTCAGCAGGCTGAGCACTTGCTTTGCAATCGCGAGGTCCAGGGATTGAATCCCAATCCCAGGCTGTGCAAACCCATATGCTGAACTGCGGCACAATTGGTAACCTCTGAGATGGTTCAGGGGTGAAGGATCTTGCCTTCCATGTGGGAGGCTCCCAGTTTGGTTCCTGCCCTGCATAGCCCCACATCTACCTGTGTAGAATGAAACTATGTCACAATTAATGATGTACAACTATGGAGACTGCTCTGGGCCCTCCTCCATTCTCTCTCTCCTCCCAAAAAAACAATAAAATAATTTTTTAAAAAAAGCAAATTAAGCCAAAGACAAACAATGCAATACAGTTTTATTATGAAAAGTTTTGTGAATGTCAATAAACTTTTCAACTTAATGAACTTCACTAACAATTTTTTTTAACTTTAAGTAACTTAGAAGAAAACACATACACACTTAAAACTTATAGTAAAGACAGTTTACTGGGTAGACATCATGCATCAGGACCATCAAGATCTGATGACATAATTAGGGCAGGTTCAGAAGTGGATGTGGATGGTTTGGGATCTACATCAGTAGATGATGGCAAACTTGAGTGTAGCCTTCTTGAAAAATGAACCAGTATCAGCTTGCTTTGAGACCCTGCACCTCTCACACAGTCAGGTTTTGCATGATGTGCAGCTCCATAACACGCTTAGGAAGTGAAGAAGGGTTGCTGTTCTGCAAAAGCTATTAGTTTCAAATGCTGCTGTAAGCTCTCTGCTAAGATACTTTTTCCACCTCACATTCATCATCACCACTCTCCCTCCTCCTCTGCAACATTCCTTTCTCCATAATTCACAACAGCTTCTATAATGTCTTCTGTATTAAGTGTATGAGTTACTGAAATAGCTTCTTCCACAGCAAATCAGTTGTCAAGTTCATCTCAAGACAAATTTACTTTGTCATTAGCAGAGTCAACTGACTCATAGATTTCATTATAAACTTTGCTACGGCAGCTGCTCTACTAACTGTGCTTACTCATGGCATGGGGCACCAAGTTAAAACTTACATTTCTCAGAAATTTTTTTTATTTTAATTTTTATTTCAAGTATTATTTGTTCAATCATTTTTGCTGGTTGCTTGAGAATGCCAGTTGCTTGAGTTCCAGTTAATGGAGAACCACTTTCAAGGAACTTTGCTTTAAAGAAGAAAATGAGATGACATCTAAATAGAGGAGCAGGGTCATGTGTGGGAGGGTTTTAGATGAAAGAAATATGATTATATGCTAATGAAAATGATATAAAATAAAGGATCATTGACAATGTATAAGGGGAGAACAGGACCAACCAGGAGGTGAGAGGAGGTACATGCATAGGTGGAAGGGCAGACCTTTGCTAAGAGCACGGGCCATTCAGTTATAACAGGAGAGATGACAGAATGGGTACAGGTTTAGAGAGCTTGGTAGACGCAATGCTGGTAGTGTGTAGAAATTATTTTGAGATCACTTTTATTCTTTTCAGTAAAATAGAGGGCGAGGTGAATAGTTGAGATGAAAGATTTAGGTGTTAGAGGTTTAAGGGGGGGGAAGAGTACTCCTCCCTCTTTTGCATTCATAATTTAAATCAATAAGCATCAAATATATGACAACACAAAAATATTACAATTCTTCAACTTCTCCAAGCATAGTTTATAAATTAATACACAAAGCCCTTTATTTATAGAGCCATGTCTTTTAAAGGCAATAATTTAGCAGGTGATAAGATTTCACACAAAGAATAAAAAATAATTAATAAGAAGATGGTGGTGAGCCTATGAGAGAGAATGTGCCTCTCAGATTTCTAACCACAGGAAGGACAGCTACCAGGGCCCCCACTGCGGCTGCTCCCACACAATAACTGAGAAAGGCAGGGATACAAAGACAGATCTAGTTCAGGGGGTCTAAGGACTCTTCTGACAAGCGAATTTCACTCTAGGACTTCCCCAAACCTTGCCAAAAACTCCTTAAAACTTCACTGAAACCTAAGAAGCTTCTATTCAATCTTCCTTCCTCCCTCTCTTCCTCCAACAGAGTCAGAGTTGTCTTGTCTTACAGTTCTTTCTGCCTCTGGCTCCCTCTCTATTTCCTCTCATAGGTATTTTCCCTAATGCTTTTCTTGCATGTTTAATCCCACTTGGGTGGCTGCTTCTCAGAAAACCAAAACTAACATACCTCAAATTTCTTTAAATGCAACAAATTTAACTTAATACTCTGGGAACAAAATCTTGTCTCTGAAAATCAAATGGGTACTTTTATATTGTGTTTATAATAAGGCTAACAGACATAAAATCACTGAATAAAAAGCAAAGCTACAATCGAGAGGTTACTCAAATTTGAATAGAATGTAATTGTTTCTAGTCCTCTGTCCGCTCCTGTTAGCAAAAAGCAACAAGCTAAATAAAATCCTTCAGAGTATAAGTTAAGAATGAATTAACACATCATTTGGGACCTTCTCTTTCAGTGAAGTGAATTCTTCACCATCTCTCTTTTTGTGCTTTTACTGACAACACAAACTTTTTCATTAACTTTACATTTTATGTGATTAAAGTTTTTGGATCTCACTTGTCACATACATTATGGCAGGGTTTTATTGCATATACTAAAAAATATAATTTGAAGTCAAGGTTAAAGTTCTACTTGTACATGTATAAAAGTTGTCTTTATTAAAAATAACTTTCATTCATTAAAAATAAACTGAAACTCTGAAATCAAAAATTAAAACCTGTTATTCAAAGTTATCTGTTCTTTTATAAAGTAAGATGTTAAATGGACATATAATTCCACATATGAAGCTACAATTTTAAAAAGGTATATCTACACACAGTGTTATATAGTTACTGAAATCATTTAGTTAGGTCAATCGATGCCCAAGGCTATTTTCCTTTAAAAAAAACTGTGAACTAAAGAGGTCTTACTAATTCCTTACAATATCATTTTTTAAACTGTAATGAGGGGAAGCCGGGATGGCTCAGTGGGTTGAGTACTCGCTTCACAGGCCCAGGGTCCAAGGATTGAGTCCCGGCTCCAGCCCCTATGGAATTGGGGTGTGCCCCCAGTTGGTTCTCACGGAGGCGAGCTTCCCATGTAGTAGCTCCCCCCCACAACCCTGTTCGGCCCCCAGCTATCAGGGGCATGCCTCCCATGGGGGAGGCCCCTGGCCTGGTTCCTACACTGTGCAGCCCCACCCCTCCATGTGGAACAAAACCATGTCAAAAATTGATGCCACATAACTATGGAGACTGCTCTGGGCCCTCCCCCTTCTCTTTGTCTCTGTCTCTGTCTCTGTCTGTCTGTCTGTCTCTCTCTCTCTGTCAAAACAACAAAAAATAAATCTTTAAAAAAACTGTAATGAAATATATATAACCAAATTGACCATCTTAACAATTTTTAAGTGTAGAATTCAGTGACATTAAGTACATTCACTGTTGTACAACCATCACACATATCCATCTCCAGAACTCTTTTCATCTTGTAAAACTGAAACTTTGTACCAATTAAATAGTAACTTCCCATTCTCCCTTCACTTCAGCCCCTGGCAAGCACCATTCCATTTTCTGTCTTAATTTTAATTAGTCATGTGTCACTTAACAACAGAAATACATTCTGAGAAACGCATCATTAGGTGACTTTGCCATCTTGCAAACATCATAGAGTGCACTTACACAAACCTGGATGGATTAGCCTACTATATAGACCTAGGCCAGGGGTGGCGAACCTTTGGGTGATTGAGTGCCAAAGTTTATGAAATAAGAGTATACTCGCTCGACTTGCGTGCCAACCCATCAAGTGAGACAGAGGTATCGATTATTTTTATGTCTATAAGAGCATAAACAATAATTTTTTTAATGGTATTCACAGCTCTGCGTGCCAAAATAATTGCTCCGCGTGCCACTTTGGGCACGCGTGCCATAGGTTCGCCACCCCCGACCTAGGCTATATGGTATAGCCTATTGCTCCTAAGTTACAAACCTATACAGCATGCTACTGTAATGAGTACTGTAGGTCAGTACTGTCCAATGTTTTGGCTTCCCTGGGCCACTCTGGAAGAACTGTCTTGGGCCACACAAAAATACACTAACACTAGTAATAGCTGATGAACTAAAAAAAAATGGTTGCAAAAAAACCTCATAATGTTTTAAGAATACGCTGGGCTTTATTTAAAGCTGTCCTGGGCTGCAGGTTGGACATTAGGTAGGTAATTGTAACAAAATGATAAGCATTTATGTATCTAACTGTATCTTACAGTAAAAATACAATATAAAAGATAAAAAAAAAACCTGATTAGAGCTTGCAGGACTGGAAGTTGCTTGGGTGAGTCAATGAGTTGTGAATGAATGTGAAGGCTTAGGACATTTCTGTAGAGCAAGCTTCTCAAACCCGTGGCTCGTGGGCCACACGCAGCCCAGGACAACTTTGAATGACACAGGAAGGCTTTGAATGCAGCCCAACACAAATTACTAAACTTTCTTAAAACATTATGAGATTTTTTTTTTTTTGCGGTTCATTTTTTAGCTCATCGGCTATCATTAGTATTAGTATATTTTATGTGTGGCCCAAGACTCTTCTTCCAATGTGGCCCAGGGAAGTCATTGTACCCTGCTGCTATAGACTATATAAGCACATTCCCACAAGCCCTCCCCCTGCTTCCTTCCAACAAGGTCAGAAATATTATATATATAATAGAACACTGAAGCTACCAATACTGCTTCATGAATAAGGATGTGGGTTGGACTGATTGGAAATACTGAAGAAAAAATGAATACAGAAGGTGTAGATCACCATAACAGTGACTGTCAGGATGGAGGGAAAGTTGACCTGAGTATTAGTAGGAATAAGAAATCAAGGAGACATACAGGAACAAAGGCGAATGTCATAGCAATGTGGTTTTTGCAATGTGGTATTGCATGTTGGAGCAGTGATCAGATTAAGGAACTTTGTGGCACTTACAAAAAGAAAAAAGGATGTTTACCATGGAGAGGGTATAAACTAAGGACTCAACAGTCTGACCCTATCTGACAGAAAGGGCTCTTGTTGAACTGATTTAAAAAATAAAACTTATCTATGCTTTACATCATTACATCCTGAAAATATTTCCAAAGCACAGAAATAGCCTCGCCCCCACACTACCACAGAAAGCTTTTACTAAAGCAGCAGTAGCACTTAATACTTAGAGACTCTCTGTTAACCTGAACTCTCAAGCAACTGGCACTCTCAAGCTACCGGCTGCCTAAGTGCCAGTCAACAGTCTACTTACATTTATCTAGCATCTACCAGTCCCTGTGGGTGGCAGTTAACTGAGGGTCTACTGTACTTGTTAAGGTAGGACCTGTAGACCTGTGTCCTTGTACAGGATCTTAGGTCCTCAATAAACAATTTACAGCAATATACTCTCTAAAGACCATCGAGCTACATCTGGAAGGGCTATAGCACCCTCTGAACATGTAGTGCTGGGGGCATAGTCTCCTCTGTGCTGGAACAGGTCAGCAGCTGATTGAGATGTAAGCTGTACACTCAAAATTGAGATGCTGTGAGAGGGAAATTAATATTTCCAAGCCCCACAGATATTGCTACATTCAGAGAAAAAAAAAAAATTCCTCCTGAACCACATACCCTCCTATTTTACAGGAAATTCAGTTCCATTATAATCTTATGAGAAAATCAGTAAAAATGTACTCTATCAGTGACTGAAACATCATTATGTGGCACATGACTACTTTGTATGTCTCATATATAATTGGAATCATACAGTATTCTGTCTTTTGTGACTGGGTTATTTCACTTAATATAATGTTCACAAGGTTCTTCCATATTGTAGCATGTGTCAGAATTTCCTTCCTTTTTAAGGTCAAATAATACTTCATTATATGTGCATACGTTTTTGCTAATCCATTCATCTGTTAATAGATATGTCTGGCTATTGTGAATAATGCTATAGCTATAAATGTACAAGTATCTCTTCTAAACCTTGCTTTTAATTCTTTTGAGTATATTATACTCAGACATGGAATTGCTGGATCATAAGGTAATTCGATGGTTAATTTTTGAGGACCTGCTACACTGGTTTCTGCAGTGACTGTATCATTTTGTATTCCCACCAACAGTGCACAAGGGTTCCAATTTCTCCACATCCTTGCCAACACTTGATATTTTGTTTTTGTTAAAAATGGGGTTGTGCTATCCTAATGGGTTGTGAAGTAGTTTCTCATTGTACTTTTGATTTGCATTTCCATCATAATTAGTGATCTTGAACATCTTTCCATGTGCTTATTGGCTATTTGTATATCTTTGAAGAAATGGTTATGCAAGTCTTTTGCCCTTTTTTTTTTATTTTAATTTTATTGTTAAATTTATCGGGGTGACATTGATTGGTAACAATTAGATAGTTTCCGAATGTACAAGTCCACATCACATCACCTATGCAACGCATTATGTGCCCACCACCCAGAATCAGCTCCCCTTCCATCACCATATATCCGGTGTCCACTCCCTCCCCCCTCCTCCCCTTCCCTCAGGTAATCACCAAGCTATTGAGTGTGTCCATAGGTCTCTGTGTCTTTGTTACTTTCAGTTTTATATTCCACCTATAAGTGAGGTCATATGTTTCCTGATTCTTTCAGTCTGACTTATTTCGCTTAATAAGATGGTCTCAAGGTCCATCCATGTTGTCACAAATGACTGTATTTCGTCTTTTCTTATCGCTGAGCAGTATTCCATTGTGTAAATGTACCACATCTTCTTTATCCAGTCATCTATCGAAGGGCATTTTGGTTGTTTCCATGTTCTGGCCACTGTGAACAGTACTTTTTGCCCACTTCTTAACAGAGTCGTTTGGTTTTCTGCCACTGAGTTGTAGAACTTAATTTACATATTCTGTATACTAATCCCTATTGAGATCTATGATTTGCCAATATTTTCTCTCATTCTGTAGGTTGCCTTTTCACTATATTATAGTGTCCCTTACTACATAAAAGTTTTAAAGTTTGATGAAGGCCAATTTATTTTCTTTTGTGGTCTGTTCTTTTGGTGTTGTATACTAGAAATTACTGCTAAATCTTAATATCAGAAAACTTTCCCCTGTTATCTTCTAAGAGTTTTAATTTTAGCTTTTTTTTTTAAAGACTTATTTTATTGTTTTTGACAGAGAGACATAGAGACAGAGAGAAACAGAAAGAAGGATGTGGGCCCAGAGCAGCCTCCATAGTTGTATGTCATCAGCTTTCAACATGGTTTTGCTCCACACAGGTGGGAGGAGGCCATGCAGGGCAGAACCCGGGCTGGGGGCCTCCTGCATGGGAGGCACACCCCCTCAGTGCCTTGGCCCAGGGGCCAAACCAGGGGGCAAGTACTGAACTGGTGGCCTCTCCCATGGGAAGCACACCCCAGTTTAGTATATGGGTCTGCACAGGCCGGGGCCAGGATTCGATCCTCAGTCCCTGGGGCTGTAAGCAAGCATTTAACCCGCTAAGCCATCCTGGCTTCCTGAATTTTCGTTTTTACATTTAGATCTTTGATTCACTCATTATTTTGAGTTAATTTTTATATATGTTGAAGGTAAAGGTTCATCTTTATTTTTGTTCTTTGCATGTGAATATCCAGTTTTCCCAGCCCTATTAGTTGAAAGGGTTCCATTACATGGTCTTGGTACATTTGCTGAAAATCATTTTAATCATATATGTGAGAGTTTACTTATTCTGCAAAAATTTCACCGGGACTCTGAATTACATTGAATCTGTAGATCACTTTGGGTAGTATTAACATCTTAATAGTAAGTCTTCTGATCCATTAACATGGATGTCTTTCCATTTCTTTGTGTATTCTTTAATATCTTTCAGCATTTTTTTAAAGATTTTATTATTTTTGACAGACAGAGAGAGAGAGAAGGGATAGGGCCCAGAGCAGTCTTCATAGCTGTACGTCATTAGTTTTCAACATGGTTTTGTTCCACACAAGTGGGCGGGAGCCACACAGGGTGGGAACTAGGCTGGGGGCCTCCTGCATGGGAGACATGCTTCCTCGAGCCAGGGACCAAACCAAGGGATGAGATCCAAACTGGGGGCCTCCCTCATGGGAAGCACACCCCAGTTAAGAATATGGGACCACACAGGCCAGGGCTGGGATTCGATCCTTGGTCTCCAGGGCTGCAAAGCGAGCACTTAACCAGCTGAGCCATCCCAGCTTCCCCTCAGCAGTGTCTTATAGTTTTCAATGGATAAATCTTTCACCTCCTTGGTCACTTATTTCCAAGTATTTTATTCTTTTTGATGTTATTATAAATGGAATTATTTTCTTAATTTCCTTTCAGATGTTCACTGTTATACAAAAATCCAATTAATTTCTGCATGTTGATTTCGTACCTTACAATTTCTCGGAATTTATTAGTGCTAAAGTATTTTGTGAAATCTTTTGTGCTTCTTACTTATAATAGCACATCATCTACAGAGATAATTTTACTTCTTTCATTTGAGAAAAGAGTGAAGAAATAAAATGGAATCACTATGGTCAAGCTGCTAAATTATTAAAATTAAGTAGAATGAGCCATGAGGAAATAATTCTACTCTTGCTTTAACTAGCTTGAGAACTAAAACTATTTAAGTTTTCAGTGGTGCCTGGAGGTATATAGAGATATAAATCCTACAGATAACCCTCTAAAGAACTTAGAAATGTTCACATGACTAGACCTGGAATCCATCAACCAGACTGTCTGACATCTAGCTGATTGTTATTCTGAATTAATCCAAAGGCTAAGAATGCAGGACTGATTTCTTCTTAAGAATGTGGCTTTTACTATAAAAAAAAACTCTCAGCTTTTCTTTCTTCTTTGGAATACTCTGGTTATTGCCTAGTTGCCTTCCCTATTTGTAAATCTGAAGACACTTAAATAAATCTTTGTCATATATTTCTGGCCAAAGCTTCCTGACTCTTTTGTGCTCAGTAAACTCTTTCAGATTTGGTATCTTTTCTTGCATCACTGCTCTGGCTAGAACTCCCAACACTATGAATAGAAGTGATGAAAGCAGGCATCCTTGTGCTGTTCTTGAAGGAAAAGCTCTCAATCTTTCACCACAAGTATGATACTGGTTAGCTCTGGGTAAGCAGATAGGTTTTAAACTGGGTCCTGAAAGATGGATAGAACATGGACACTTAGAAGAAAGAGAGAAAAGCATTCCTGGAGGAAAGAACTACATTATTAAAAACAGGGAGAAAAGAAAGTAATTTTTCACCACTTCTGTTAAAAATAACCAAGATCAAAAAGGACCATAACACTAAATTTATATTGTTCATTATCTAAGAAATAACAAGTGCCTACCAAAAATAAGTTTTATTGTCCAAATTCTCTCTATTCTTGTCAACAAAAGCATATGATACACAAGATTCAGAAAGCCTGTGTATTGCTAATCTACAAAGTCTACTGAACAAGATGTGTACTACTAACTAGTGATAAAATCCTGTGGGGTGCAACAGCATGAATTCTTCTTGCTATTAGCAAATACCCTTCTAAGTTCAATAGGGACTATCTTTATAAAAAGTGGCCACCTTTTTGGAAAGGAAAACATCTGGTTAATTTCTGAAATAATTTCACTATGTAGTTCTTTGAAGAGTTTTATTTTTAAGCTACAAATTTCTAAAGGACAGATCATGAATAAAGTTAGATATAAAATATTTCCAGAAAGGTGACAAATTTTTAAAACCCTTATTTCATATACTTCTAACGTAATTGAATTCATTAAAGTTCTCTTTTCTTTGCATACTTAAATCTAAAGTATAAATGATGCAGCTTATTTTTTTCAAATATATAATTTTCTTTTTTAATTGCAAAATATATCAAGCCTGCAAAAGAGTGTATGCCATTTACATAGCAGTTTCTACAACAAAACTATTTTCCATACTTATTTCATTTAATACTAAAATACTAATTTTAATACTAAATACCAATTTTAGATACAGCATTATTTACTTTGGCATTTATTTCATTTAAAAAAGAAACATCAGTTTTATTAACAGTATTTTAAAGTGTTCAGGATTTAGTTAACTACTTTTAAAAATTCAGTAAAACACAAGCACTTAAAATATAGACTATAAATTTTTATAAACAAAAACATGTTACAAAATGGCAAATATAAATTTATAAAATATTAATGTGAAACAGACTCATATATGATTATTTTAACATAAACCAGTGTATGTAATAAGATATTCTAAAATGAAATAATCTGTACATACACTGATGACCATTTAATTACAAAACATGAATATAAAATTTCATTTGACCTTTTTTAAAAGTAATCTTCCACTGAAAAGCCAAGAGCATCATTTTATTGTGTACTTTCTTGCGCAGTTTTCCAGTATACTTATATGCTGATACACTCTCTGAAGAGAGCTGTGATAAGATAGCTAGCTACAAGCTAACACCATATATTTTCTACTGACACTTTATCCTTCAAGTAATCTCATCTCTTGCCAACTTTTGAGAAAATCTTTTGAACAGTCTTCTGTATTCTTAAAAGGGACTGAAATCTTTTTTTCTGATAGAGGGCTATAGCTCTTACTTCAAAATAAGCATTTTTGGTTTGGTCTTTATTTCCTTTAGTTTCATCACGTAGAGAGGGAGGTTCCAAAACAGTGACCTACCGGTATACCATTTTCAGTACTTTCATGTTCACATTCGACTTACCGAGAAAATCTGTGAATTAAATTACTATTACAGTGGTACCTCGGTTCACGAACTTAATTCGTGAACTCACTGGTTGCGAACCGAATTGGTCGTGAACCGAGGCACAGTTTCCCGTAGGGTTCAATGTAAATCCGGTTAATCCGTTCTGACCTTTTTTTTCGGTTTTTGAAGCACAAAAAATATGAAACAAATTACAATACACATTAGTACAGTATAGTAATATAGAAAGAGCACAATAAAAATCAAAAAAAGTCACTGAAAGTACTCACAGTGTACTTTTTTCTGTGTCTCTTTCTCTCCACGATCTTCCTACAGGAAGTCACAACCATGTGACAGCCAGGAAATAGCATTAAAATGGCCGCAGCTCCTGTTCGT
Source organism: Craseonycteris thonglongyai (assembly GCA_004027555.1). NCBI lineage: Eukaryota > Metazoa > Chordata > Mammalia > Chiroptera > Craseonycteridae > Craseonycteris > Craseonycteris thonglongyai. The sequence continues at coordinate 9,223 of PVKE010006487.1, read as the reverse complement.
GAACCGAAGCGGAGTTCGTGAACCAGAGCATATTTTGATGAATTTTTCTGTTCGTGAACCGAGTTGTTCGTGAACCGAGGTACCACTGTACTCTTGCTACAAAGCTATGCTTTATCAATTACTTTCTTCTTCCTCTTGAAACTTATATAGTGATAGAAGAGTGACTTTTTGTTTAATCTGCAATTCTAATGTAGAATAAGTATATAACTAGCTGGGCACATCTCAAGACACAAATGATTCAGTTTTTTTTTAATTCCAAAATAACTGCATTAAACAAATAAAAATAATGGTAACATCAGTACACTAAAATAGCACATATCAGACGAATCAATACTGCAATAACTAAACACAAATAGCACGTTAATGTTTTCTATGATCACTTAAAGCATTTTTTCAACGTTTAGTAGACTATCAGCTCTAAGTATAGGATCTATTTATAATTCTTTGTATCTCCCACCTACCTCAGTATCATTTACTAGCTCTCTGATCTCTGAGCCTCATTCCACAGCTGTAAAACAGGACTCTAAATTGAGAACATTAACCCCTCGACATACATAGACACCTCGGATATGTCAGGTGTTTCTTAAGTCATTGTAAACATTGACATTTCTGAGATATGCACAGATTTAATTTGTTTTGAGTGCAGTTATAATGCAAATATTATCGAGAAATAATTATATATATAATGTTAAAAAAGTGTGAACTGTAGAAATAATCCCTTTAAGATGTCTGTTTTAAATCTGTATGAAAGTGACACTGAATATCAAATGGAGTATTTAAGTAAAAAGAGTGAGACTGATATTCAACAAATTCATATGGCTGACTTATTCAACAGGACCTTCAAATTCAAGTGAAGGTAGCCCTATCCAACGTAAAGTTTGTAAATGTGTAAGACCTATATCTGTATCAAGCAGTGATGACAGTGATTGAGGAGATGAAGACTGGAACTGGAAAGAAAATGAAAATATTCCAAATATAAAACCATTGACCCAAACTGCTGGTGTGAGTGCTTTAGCTTTGCAAAAATTAGAAACAAATCCTACGCCCCTTTGTGTTTTGAAACAAGTGCTAAGTGATTTGGAGGGGGTGGGAGGGATGATAACCATAGAAACAAACAGATAGGCAAGTCAAAAGCTAAAGGACCAAAACTCAAAAAAGGACAAGGAGTGGCTTCCAGTAACAAGAAAAGAAATGAAAGCACACCTTTCACTATGTATCATGTCACAAGTACAAAAATCTAAAATAGCTATGTACTGGTCAAAAGGAGCAGTATTAGAAACACTGATATTTTAAAAAACTGCCTCACAAATGTTTCTTGGCTATATCATATTTTCTTCACTTTGTGGATAATGAAACTGTATGTAAAGAACACAAAATATGAAAAGTGCTAAGTATAGTGCACTATTTGAATTAATAAGTTTGAACAATTATACACTCCCAATGAAGATATCTCTCTAGACAAGTCACTGATGAAATCCAAAGGACAGTTGAGGTAAGTGCAATTTATAGCTACCAAACATGCCAGATTTGGAATCAAAGTTTACAAGTTATAAAAATTCAATACCAGATATTGCACCTTCAAATGTTAGGTTGAAAAATAAATAGTATTTTTTGCTCACATAGAATTTCATTTAACTCATATGTCAAGGGGTTTAAATTAAATTTAAATAAAACATTCAACACAGTTCTTGGCACTGATGGCTACTATTATTCATTCATTTAATTCAACAAGTATAAGCATGTTGAGCTTGACACTAGGAATACAATGTGAGTAAAAATATGCAGGGTCCAGCAGAAGTAATGCCCTTTTTTTTAGTATAGTGTGCTTGAGTGTGCTATTGTTATGTTATAGAATTACATGCTTATGATTTTATAATAAAAGATTTGGTATTGATTACCAACTCATAAAAAATGGGGTGTTACTTTTGCCAGACCTTGGACTTAGTGGGAAGGAGAGTTATTAGTCAAATAATCATAATTTCTATTTAATTTTATTGGCTAGTACTCTCATATTAAATACCATAATGATAGTTAACAATTTTTAACGGTCAGATTCATATATCTGAACCTAAATCAACATACAGGTTTTACCGTATGTCTTCAAGCAAACTCAATATATGAATGCTGAACTGATAAGAAAATTAAAGGATGGCTGTTCTCTGCAGAAGTCCTTTAAAATAACATGTTCTTAGCACAATTAAAATTATTTTATTGATCCAAAATAAATTTACACACCATCTGAACATATCTGTTGTATGAAGTAAGGTCTGAAGCAGGATCTAGCTATACCTGTATGCCATCTAGCATCTTCCTTATTTCTATAACTTCTGACATCATAGTATCCATACCAATGATCCATCTTCCCACCTGTCCATCTTATTTCACAGTTCTTTGTAATTTGGGGATCCTACTGATTTTGCTTTGTTTCACATTAACCTATTCAGCACAGCTCCACTTCCCAAATCTCAAACTTGAGCCCAGTGTCATGCAGTAGTTACTTATGGGTAAAGCCAGTACTACAGTTCGCAATTAACTACTTTAAATCTAGTTTTCTTTGTTACACTCTTGTGTTCTGGCTGAGATTCCCTGATCATCTGCTTTCATCATTTATCCTTACTACCTACTATCCTGGACCACTTCCTGCCACTGTTCCTTTGCCATCACATCAATAACACAGTACCATTTTCCTAGAGCTGACATTTTAACCTTTGTCCTGAAACCAGAGAACATGATTAGCAAAAATATGAGAATCAAGAACCAGTCTTTTATATGTATTCATATTTTAACATGAAAATTATAACAGTGCTAAGCATCCCTTTGTAGTCTGATTTCTTGGCTTTCTCCTCCTGTCTCATTTTCCTTTTCCATTCTAGTCTCTTTCCTTTCCCCTGTTTTAGACTCTTAATCTACTCCATGAGCACAAGTGTTAAGTGAAATTTAATCATAGGTCTTTGTGGCTAGAAGGGACCTCAAAGATCAGCCTCTCTATTTGTGGATGAGAAAAATGAAGCCCAGAGATTAAGCCCAAGGTAACAGAGCTGAGTAACTGAGTTGAATCAAGGATCCAGATGTCTTAATTAGTTTTTCCTGTTTTGCTCCTTCAAATCAGTACACTTAGTTAAGGAAATGCTCTCAAACTGTATTTACTAGAGAGCAAATGGGCTTCCTGGCTGTAATCTGATCTGAAGAGATACTCAATTGTTGATATTTTCATGGGAATAACTCCAAAAGAGTGACCTCATACCCTTAGCATGTAATTATGGTTTAAATACTGAGACAATTTAGCTATATCGGTACATGCTCTGTTATATTTTGGAAGAGGCAGAACTGGCACAGACAACACTTCTGTGGTTTATTTTCAGAAGTAATGGAAACTAATATTTAGAATTAAAAATTATAACTAGAGTTATTAGTATTAACGTAAAAAAAAATTTTTTTTAAGATTTTATTGTTTTTGACAGAGACAGAGAGACAGAGAGCCCAAGCAGTCTCCATAGTTGTATGTTATTAGTTTTCAACATAGTTTCATTCCATAGGTGGGTGTGGGGCTGCGCAGGGAGGGAATCAGGCTGGGGTCCTCCTGCATGGGAAGCACACCCCTGTGAGCCAGGGATCTCCCACATGGGAAGCACACCCCAGTACAGCAAATGGATCCACATGGGCTGGGGGGAAGGACTCGATCCTCAGACCCTGGGGCTACAAGATGAGTGCGCTCAACCCGCTGAGCTATCCTGGCATCCCCTAAAGTAAAATTTTATGTGACAGATGCAAAAGTATTGTACATTATTCGAAAGAGTCTCCAAGATTCAAAAGCAAGAATGTTAAGAAAAATGTACACAGGACTTGGCTGTTCTTTATTCTTTCTTGTATGTAATGTAAATGTAACATTGGTGGAAGGCACTAAGTGAAAAGGAAATGGTCAAGTAAATGAATTCTCTTGCACATTAACAGAAATTAGGCACTATTAATAATATCACTTTAGGGATATCAGGATAGTTCAGCGGTTGAGCACTTGCCTTGCTCGCTATCACAAGGTCCAAGGTTTGATTCCAGGCCCCGGCACGTGCAAACCCATATGCTGAACTGCAGTATAACTGGTAACCACGAGGATGGTGTCAAAGGTTCTTGCCTCCCATATGGGAGGCCCCCAGTTCAGTTCCTGCCCTGCATGGCCCCATGTCCACCTGTGTGGAATGAAACCATGTCACAACTAATGATGTACAACCATGGAGATTGCTCTGGGCCTTTCCCCCTTCTCCCTCGATCTCTCTCTCTATCTCTCTCTCTCTCGCTCTTTCTCTCTCTCTCTCACACCTCTCAAATAAAATAAATCTTTAAAATATAATAATAATAATGTCACTTTAAATTTACACGGACACTTTGCCCTTTTTATATTTAGTCTATATTATTCTTATTTCAATCTCAAAAACTAGCTTGTGAGCAGGTAGGATAACTGCTACTAGTTTTCATTCCCATAAACTATTACTGTGCATAGTATTTTGAATTAATACATAATTTCAGACTTTTTAAAAGAATTCCACATTAAGACTGATTCTTTTTTACTCCTAAAACTCCACTGTAGTAAACTGCACATTAAGATATACTTATAAATATTATATCCATGAAATAAGATTAAAGAAAAATATTATTAATATTCTTACCCATACCTTTAATATCTATAGCAAAAAAAAACTATCCAAAGAAAAGGACTGTCTTCTATTTACTGATGTGAAATACATCATATATTTGAAATAACAATTAAAAGATATAGTACTATGAAAAAGTACACACATGAAAGAAGTTTAGCAGCTGAGATGGAAATGAGGCAAACAAAAAATTTAGCTTAGCAGCGTGTTTTTCTGGTATATTTGTATTCAAATTAAATAAACTGAAATTTTACATATAGACCAATACTTTCTTTCTTCAATTTATGTCTCTATCTACTTCAAAAAGGACTAAGGAGAATTAGTAAGAATTATACAGAATTAGATTGTTTATTCCAATGAAATATGGTATGGTGCTAAAAAAGTATTATAACTGGACAGTGGTCTGTTACTTTTGTATTCCCAGCTCAAAAATAAAATGTTTTGAACCTCAATTTCTCTTGATTTTTTACTATGCCTTTAGCATAGGAATAAAATTAATTTACAGGCTTATAAGTGACTTAATAAATTGGTTAAATATTTTGACTACTGTTACGCTTCATCCCACACTCAATGGGCCATCAGTTTCCTTAATTTTTTTGTCTTAAACATACCTAAACATTTCAAGCATCAATAGTGTTTTCCTTTCTGATGATGTTAATACCAAATGATTATTAATAGGCTGGTAGTGGTACTAAATATTGGGTTTGAAATGTACTTTCACTAAAATATTCAGATAGTAGTATCCAACAAAAGAACACCTGAGATTTTTGGCCAAATATATATATACACATGGACCTCTGAGGCCTATCTAATTGCTTATATAGAAATTAAGAAAAACCCCATTCCACAATATGGAAGAATACCTACAACAAAAGAAAAGAAATTTCAGCTGCTTACTGGTTACATACTTCTACTGCAACATTTATCTGGAGGGTTTTGATGGTAACACAAGCAAGATTAATAACATTATACATTAGAGAAAGTGAGCAGTAATATTATTTTTTTTCCACAATTCTACCTTAACTATTACTTGTACTTGTGCTAATTGGAAGATTTGAAATACAGTATGGAAACTTTAATTATTATTGTTGAAGCGATTGAATAAGCTGATTCCTTAGATTAGGCTAGTGGTGTCCAACCTTTTGGCTTCATTTGGGCCACACATAAAATACACTAACAATAGCTGATGAGCTAAAAATATAAAATTAAAAAATAAATAAAATCTCATAATGTTTTTAAAATCTGTGTTTGGTCGCATTCAAAGCCATCCTGGACCACACACAGGTTAGACATGCCTAGATTAGGCGATTTCAAAATTAAAAGACCCTGAGAGACCCAACTTGTAGGACCTCAGGGTTATCATTAAGAAAGTATAGAAATACTTTAAGAAAAGTACACTCTAGTGCTCCAATTGTGAAGGAACTTAAATGCATCATCTCATCTTCACCCACAACTCTATAAAGTTGGCAATGTTATCCTTATTTTATATAGAGAGAAATGAATACTCGGAGGTTAAGTTAGTTGGGAAGTACAGAGTTAGGAGTCTTTCCATTTGACCCTACAGGAAAAAGGCAAAAGCACTGTTGATTTGTTCAAGGTATTCAGACTTAAGTTGGTATGCATGGAGCAAGTGGCTACTAGAGGTTTATTCATTTCTTCTTACAGTGCTTTGGAGGGAAAATAAAGAGATTTATAGGAGTTACAAATTTTGATAAATGAGTCAATAAGTGCCTTTGGAAAACAAAACTCGGGATGTGTCTGAATCATCAAGTATTTTTCCTGTCAGTCTGACTGTATGAATTAAAAACCTAAGTCAAACTTAAACTTCCCATAAGAAGAAACAAGATTTCTGGAAATTTTGGAAATAGCTATATAAATCTCAAAACTTTCCAGGAATTTCTGAATGGTTACATTCTGTGTAATGTCTGTGTCCACCTGGCTTGGAAAGTACATTCTCTTTCATAAAATTGCTAAACTGAAAGCTGAAAGATGCAACATCTAAATCTTAGCATGGATTTGGGCCCTAACATAATGCTGTAGTTCTTGGTAGTAGTTTAAACCTATAAAAATTATTGAGTTTCTCACTTTCCTATGAATATAGTTGATTGCATTTTACTGGTTTTTAAAGTTACTAAAGATTCATTTATTTGACTTAGTCTAAATATAATGGTAAATAAAATATTAATAACTTATACACGTGAATTATTTTTAATGTGAAGTTCCCACAGGTGGGAGAGCTTGAATACCCCTGCAGTAGAGATACTTACCAAGTATCCAAATTAGAAAGTATTGGGCATAGTTCTGAGGCTATCTGGGGTGGAAAGCAGAAAGAGTAAACAGCCATGTAAAACTGTTACTTGGGGAAAAAGCCTAGCTTTGTTACTTGACCTGGCCTAAGGCAAGGAATTCCTGGACTTTTTAATTTCATGGACCAGTACCATTTCAAATTATATTTTTGTGAATTGACCAAAGATTGTCAGCCTTGTGTTTATTTTAACCTCTTTACTTTAGAAAACAAAATAGGGAATGCCAAGATAGCTCAACAGGTTGACAGCTTGCCTTGCAATAGCAAGGTCCAGGGATCGAATCCCAGCCCCAGCCCATGCAAACCCATATGCTTAACTGTGGCACAACTGCTAACCACTGATCCCCAAGTGAAGGGACTCGCCTCCCATACAGGAGGCCCCCAGTTCAGTTTCTGCCCATGTGGCTCCACATCCACCTGTGTAGAATGAAACCATGTCACAACTAATGATGTACACCCATGAAGACTGCTCTCATTTATGCAAAATTAGCAAAATGTTTATTGTAGAACCTGCCTCTAAAATTCAAGAGTCCAAAGCTAAGAGTCCAAACATTGATCCTTCAATAAGAAGAACCTAGGGAGCTTTATTTCTATTTTTTATTTAAGTATATTTGGTATACAATAGCATATTAGTTTTAAGTTTCATGTGTAACAGAGAGCTTCAAGAATAATGAATCCTGGGCCTCATTCTAGATGCCTAGGAATTTTGATGTACAGTTGGGTTTGAGGACATTGGTCCACAGTATATATAAGTATGATTTAGGCAGTTCTTGGTAACAGTAATGTCCACCCTGGTCCATCTGGGGGAAAAAAAAAAAAAAAATTCCAGATAGAAGCTCTTTTGGGAAATCAAGTGGAGTGGTGCTTGGGGTTAAGATAACTATTTGGCAGATGTACTAAGAACAGTGCATCTCACCTCAATAGGTAAAGTGTATCAAAAACTGTAGTATGCCAGAATCTGGAATGTTGGCAGGAACTAGGAAAGATTAGTAAGGCCACAGTTTTCCAGGGGGATTAAAATAGTAAGCATAGGCAAGATAACCAATAACAAAGTAAGGCCAAAACCTGTTTTTAACTGGGACCACCATGGCATATAGAGTATCATTACTTAGAGGTACTATTGTAGCACAGGTTTGAAGAATGTGATTTATTTTAAGCCTTGTAAGAATAAGCTATGAACATGCTTTGGCACAGTGTTTGTGCTCAATAAATGTGTTAAATAAAGTCAATTTTTACTTTAAATCCTTTTTCTAAAACTGTATTTGTCTTCTAGACTTGGAAAAGATTTTGCGATTCTGGGAAATGTAAACAAACATAGGATAGGGTAACGGGTTTAATATATCACACTCATGATTTTAGCAGAGGAACTATTTCCATATTGAAAAAAAAATCAAAAGTAAATAATACACAGTTATCAAGAGTTGATGAAGAGAACAGCATTGTGTATATTTTTTTAAGTCCCTAAATTTGACTCTAGAACACAATTGGCATTAAGTTTTTATAGATTTACTTTCCAAATGTTTTCCTTCAGCTGATATCTATATTAATATGCATTTTTTCAGTTTACACCTGTTCATTTTGAAAGACTTGGTTGGCAAATAAAGGTTAATCAAAGACTGAACATTTGCTACCAGTAATGTCTGTAGAAAGTAGAAGAGGAGAGTAACTTAGAGGTCAGATCCTCAAGCCAGACTATCTGGGTTTGAATCCCAATCCCACCTTACTCTTAGGGCTTGTTCAAACTACTTAGGGTTTTTATTAAAAGTTAATAAATATATGTAAAGCATATATGGTAAGTGTTTTATATGTTATTTTTATTAATTTGAGGGATGCCAGGATAGCTCAGCAGGTTGAGTGCTTGCCTTGCAACCATAGGTCCAGGGATCGAATCCTGGTCCTGGCCTGTGCAAACCCATATTCTGACATGCAGTGCAACTGGTAACCACCAGATGGCGGTGAAGGTTCTCATGTCCCAAGCAGGAAGCCCCCCCACCCCTTTTGGTTCCTGCCCTGTGGGGCCCCACATCTATTTGTATGGAATAAAACTATGTCACAACTAATAATGCACACCTATGGAAACTGCTCTGAGCCCTCCTCCCTTCTCCCTCTCTTTCTTACCTTCTCTCAAAATACAAAATAAAAATCAAACAAGGGGAAAGCCGGGACGGCTCAGCGGGTTGAGCGCTCGCTTTGAGGCCATGAGGACCGAGGATCGAATCCCGGCTCCGGCCCAGGCAGGACCCACATGCTGAACTGGGGAGTTCCCACAGTT
>PVKE010006486.1:0-54180 GCA_004027555.1 Craseonycteris thonglongyai | reverse complement strand
TTTTTTTTAATCATTCATTTTCTGAATGCTGGATATGGGCCAATCACTGGACTACATATTTATAATACACAGTTAGGAAGAGGACTGAATGGGAGAGATGATAATTAAATAAGCAAACTATTGAATGAGGATATATGTGGTAATAATAAGGACTATGATAAATATCTGTTCCAGAAAGGCAGAACAGAGAGCTTCTTTTTATGGGGTATTTATAGAAGGGTCTCCTATGGAGATGGAACTTAATTTAACCTAGAATGTCAAGAGGGATACAGCCAATGAAGTTAGGGAAAGAACATTCTAGGCAGAGAGAACAACCAAAATTAGGGAGGCAAAAGAAAGGCAAAGGGGAGGCAAAAGTGCTTTGAGCTGGGAACATTAATTTTATTTTATTATTTACAAAAACACTGTGGAACTACTGGGTTCAGAAGGGTCAGTTACAATATACAGTTATAAATTTTATGGCTCGTGCAGGCTACTCTAAGTAAAATGGAATGTAAAGGGCCAAGGTAAAATAGGGATACCCTAGAGAAAGTTGTTTCCAGAAAGGAAGAAAGGAAGTATGGCTTAGACCAGGAGGATAGTAATAGAGGAGAGAGATGACAGGATGTAATATATGATGGTGATCAAGCTGCCTGGACATTTTGATGGTTTGGATTGAAAAGGTAAAGGGAATTGAGGACTCAAAGCTAACTTGAAAGTTTAGGGGTTGAATAAATTAGATGTGGAAAAACTTTCTCTGATACTTTGTAGAGTAGATTTGGAAATCCTCCTAATATGTTCTGATCATTGCACTGATTTAGGTTTTTCTCTTCCCTGGTTTTCTCTTCTATTATGTAAGATCCCAGGCATTGTACATTTTTTACCTCAGTATCCTGAGCTCTTCAAACTATACCTTGTATATAACAGAGAATCAATAAATGTTTGTGAATAAATAACCCCAACCAAAAAGTACAGGGAGTCATTTACTTCTGGCTTCTTTGTTTTAGTGTCCTCCACAGCAACCAAGTGAGTTTAAAGAGCTATTAATTAAATTTTTTTTGGGGGGGGGGCAAGGGCCTGCATTATTTAAAGTATGTCATTTTCATGTTCATGTCTGAGGGAACGTGAGAGAGCCACAGACCAGGGGCAGGTTACCTATCTTCATTTAGAGATAATACAACCGTTATGTAAGTTACATCACTTTCACTCATATCCCAAGGGCTCATTAGTCACATGAACCACCATACTCCAGAGGAACCTGGGAAATGTAGTCTGTAGCTGGACAGTAGAGAGAAAGTCAATTGGGGGGAACAACTAGCACTCTGCAAAAGTTAAGAAAAATTGCTTCCATTGAATTTTTCTAGAGAATATACTAAATATTTCCTAAGTTAGTTCATCTGATCCTCCTAAGACAATCTTTTTTTTTTTTTTAATCTGGGAGCAATGTAGCCATTGATATTTCATACTTAAAGGATCAAGATTTTTGAAATAATAATAATAATTCTCTGCCTGCTTCCTCAGTGCTTGAGATTTCCTACTTCCCTTAGCACCATACATCAGAAATGAACACATAACAAGCTCAGGAGAAGCTTCATCCAAGGTCCATTAATACAGTTGGTTGTACATGGAACCCCATCTTCACAGCAAAGAACCCACCCATAGGGTGGTGGTGAGAATGCCGATCACCTTCAACAGCATTTCTTCCTATTCCCTTTGGAAGAACTAATTGGTTCACACAAATGTATCACTGGGAGCTCAATAAATAATTTTCTAAATTCAGCACATAATCTTTAAAGAGCCTGCTGTGCAACTTCCGATGTTTTGTGGTTAAAACTAAAAAAAATCTGAGGTACCACTGGTCCCTGTGAGCCACTGGCTGTGAACCTACCCCATAAAGTCAGATCATTTTCCCTTTTTTTTTTTTTAATTTCCACTTAAATGAGTTCATTAATATAAACCTAACTGGCAATTACTTCTGTAATCCTGACCGAGATTAAAATCTTCATTAAAATAAAATAAATTGCCAAAACTTTAGAAGTCTTTCAAGTTGAGTGTATTAGACTATAAATTCTCTTAAATCAATGTTGATTAATTTAACTTGAAGAAACTACAAAGAAATGTGTCAAAGTAGAATGAGAATCAGTAATTTTTTATTTATGCATATTATGTATGCTAACATATAAATTATGACTAATATGTGACTTTCCAACTCCCACAGAATTTTAGAAGATTAAGTCAGAACTTTTCATCTTAAGCCACTCTTGGCTATTAACCCTTTCTACAAACATACGTGAAACACCAATCCTTTATTGAATACTACCGGTAACTGTATATTATGGATGTTGCTAATGTTGGGTACATATTAGTAAATAAAAGAAAATTAACCTCAATGCATAGGCACTAAAATCCAGTGCAAGAAGTGTAAAATTAATAAGAAAGAAAAAAAATTAACTCATACATAGTTTTGGCTTGTTGCCCAATCTGTGTTGTCATGGCAACATCTAATCACCATGCAGAAAACTTTCAACAATATAATCTACAACTAATAAAAGAAAGTGCACCACATACATCAAAGGACCATTTCAGAGGACATAATCTTACTCCAGAAGATTAACTCATTGTCTTCTTAAACCCCTTTTTTCTATTGTTCAATGATCCTTAGTTAACAAAGAGAAGTGCTTAGAGTGAGCTAAAAATATCAACTATCAATGATTGACCTTAATTTTTAAGCATTCAAATAGTTTAACAAGGAAGTTAAACTTCTATTTTTCCCAGGGTGCATTTCCAACCACTGTAGGTAGGCCAATGAACAATTTAATTTCTATTTTCATTTTTAATATACCACCTATTGATCTTTAAAATATTCTGAAGGAAACTTGCATAAGACACACATATTATATGACCAATGTAATACACATGATAGAGTCCACAATACTAGAGAAAGGATAATATTTAATTTTTAAGGTAAGTCAAAAGAGATATTGCTATTTGGCATCACATTTAGTCCTTAAATTCTCAGAAGCCCAGTATTTAACTTTTTTCTTTTTTCTGTACTGGCGTTGAATAAATGGACCAGTGACACTCTTTACTCTACTCTCTCTTTTTTTTCTTTCTTTCTTTCTTTTTTTTTTTTTTTTTAGGTTTTCTCAGCATAGTTCCTGGATATACTACTCAATATCAGGCAGTTATCTCTTTATTTAGTTTATCTAGCTTTATAAAAATTATGCCCTTTCTTCTCCCAAAAGGAGATCATAAAAAATGTTTGCTAAAATGTCTGGAGAACAGAAGAACAAAAACTATTTTAAGCAGTAATGTGGCACCTTATCACTAAGAAAGTCCATAGCACAATGTCTATAGTTGAATTTCAAGTAGAAACTTCTAATCAGAAATGTGGTCCAATACAGGGTACTTCGTGAAAACAGAGCTTCACATTATTAGAAATATACACATTCCAAGAAAGGCTGTGATTCTTCCCTTTCTGGTGTATTGTTACAACTTGTGGTCAGTAATTATATTTGGACTGATTCCCCGCATGCTGTCCATGGTGATTAAAAGTGGGGTGGGCAATAATGTTTTTCATGGAACTAATAGCAGATTAAACACATTTTAATACCCTGTAGACAACTGAGCAATTTACTGCTTGTCAGCAGCAGAAGTAAGGCACCGTGTAATCTGTGCCTTGATACGCATGCTAATAATGCTTACTTGGTTTCTCCTGGAACTCCACATATAAATAACCCAGTGCAAGGCAAGCCTAATACTAAACACACTTTGTATTATCATTAATAAGTGCTACTGATTTATTGGATAGATTACATTTATTAAAAACAGAGTGGGAGCACGCAGTTAATTACCAGCTTTTTCTAATTAATTAGTGTCATATGTGACTAGAATATTCTTCAGTTGATCATAGCACTCTCTGCCAGAGTCTGAGGAGTGTGGTGTTGAGTGAGGCCCTCCCCAGCAGTACCCTGAGCTGCCCTCTTTCACGTGTCACTAGTACTGGTGATGGAGGGAGGACATGCGCTTCGTGATTAGGAGATGGATTACTGAGAGTGACCTACACCTGGATTCTAACCTCAGCTCTGACAGTGACTAGTCTTTTCCCCTTGGGAAGCCTCCTTGAACCTCAGCTTCCTTATTTGTAAGTGGGAATAAAATTACCTACTCACAGTATTGGTGAGGAGCCTTCAAGAAAAATAAGAGGAGGTGCTTGTACATGGGAGGCACAGATGCTGAGCTCCCGAACCTTTATGCTGCATACAACAAACATATGCAAAAATATCCCATGCTGACACTCTAGGTTTTGTGATGAAGGTAAATTATACATGCAGTACTCTGTTAATATACCTGTGAGAACAACTAATCCCACCTTCTCCGAATTTTGCAGGGATGAATACTGAGGATTTGAACTATGTGCTGATTATTTGCCTGAAGTTAAACAATCAATGTAGGAATGAAATCTCTGCCTTATTTAGCTTTAGACCTTGTCTTCTGCCTCTTCAGTCAGGATTTTCTCTGCCATACCAAACTGCCTCTGGGATTCTAAGGCACCTTGTCCATTCCACATGTTCCAATTGTAAAATCTTCAGCCAGCAATTCACACATATTTATTGAGTTTCTGAAGAAACCAGAAGTGGTAAACACTCGAAAAATGATTGGAAAGCAAATAAATGTAATTCTTGTCCTCAAGAAGTGAAGGGACCATGTAAAGTGCTACCTATTTTTTCTGTAGTATTACTATAAAACCTACTGTATGTAATATCTACTGCAGGTATGGCACTTTTTTTGCAGAGTAATCTTAATATCAAGAGGTTAAAAACTTCCCAAAGTCATATATTAATAGCTGCTTAGTAATGGTGACATACTTATAACAGACACACCTGAGTTCCCTTCTCAAAATCCCAGTCTAGCATTCTAATAAGAACATGCAGAATGCTTCTAAAAAAAAGATAATGCAAATAATTTTCTTTAAAAACTTTTGGCCCAAAACCAAGGGCATTTTTAACTCTTTAATATGACAACTAGGTAGAACCATAATTCACAGTTCTAATTTGAACTAGCAAGCCTGCCCTGAGGTGAATAGTTGAAGATCCAGATTACGTGCAAGGGGCTTTATAAGCTAGAGAAACAGCCTAACATGAGGACAAAGAGCAAAGACTCTGGAGTCAGACTGCCTAGGTTCACATCCTGATTCTGCTGTTGACTCAAAAACTTGAAGATGCCATTTAGCCTCCTGGCATCTCATTTTCTGTTCAACAATGACTCTGACCTTTTCATCTAAGCAATCAGAAAAGTGAATTGACATTCTGATGAACTGAAGGAGGTCCATATTTGGAGAGCAAGAAAGGGAGCCCCATCTTGTCTGGAGATTTAGGATGCCTTGTAGACATCCAAGGAGAGTTATGGAGTTGGTAGCAGCATATGTATGTCTAGAGTTCAAGAGCAGATGCTCAGGCTGGGAAATAAATATTGGTGACCTCAATATATAAATCATGTCTATCTCCATGAGACTAGATGAGATCACCAAGGGAACACACACAGGCTGTGGTCGGATTTATGTTTCAGTGAGAGGAGGCCATCAGACCCACTTGAAGCCTACTGTAGCAGCTCAAGCTTGAGATTTGCAAGGATGATAGACAATAGCAGTAACCATGGAAATAACAAAAGTGCATTATGATCCAAAGCAATTGTAATGAAAAATGAGTGCAATACTAGTTATAATAAAAGTGCAGCAAAAATGCTGGATGGGCCAGGCCCTTCCTCTTATTTTTTGTTACTTGAAGGCAAAGAAAGCAGAGATTAGTTTGTCTCTTGAAATTTGTGATGGAAGACTGGACTCTCATTTTAATTCTGACAATACAAATATCACAATGTTTCAATGAGAAACTCTCTCGCATTTTTAGAAAATATACTCTAAGCCCTTATTGATTTTGTGTCCACTGTACCTCTGCCATTGTCAGCACAACCTACATCCCAGATTGAAAAACTGGGAGACTGAAACACAAGAGGAAAGAGGGAAAGTATCTGATATTTACTTTCTTTAGGGGATTGTCTCCTTTCCAGCCAGTTTGGACATTAGAAAAACCTATTTTTAATATACACAACAACACTATGAAATAAGCGTCATTATTAACTCAAGTTTGTAGATGAGAAAACTCAAGCACAAAGATTACAGGGTTACCGTACCTAAAAACATATAGGTAGGAAGTGACTGAGCTGGGATTCAAGGTTAAGCAGTGAGCCCAGAATACAGACTCTTAACCACTATCCGTGCTTCCTGTACTCTCAAATTCATCACCTACTTTCCGTTTCCACTCCCTTACTCAAATTCAAACTTTTAACTACTACAAAGTCTTAGTTAACTTTATTTTTAGTCTTATCATCACCAACCCATCTACTACTCTTGTCAAAAGTGATCTTTCTAAATAACAAATTTATTGATCTTTCTAAATAACAAATTTATTGATCTGAACTCTGCCTAAATTCTTCAATGACTCTATTATTTTATTTAAATGAAGATTTAATTCATTTGCATGGCATTCAGTGCCCTGCAGGGTTTGGCCTTTTCCTGTGTTTCCACCCTCCCTCTATTCCTGTCAATCTCCTTTCATGTTTTACCTTCTAAATCTACAGACTAGAGCATGTGATATGGTCTCTCACCAACTTGGTAATTTGATTCTTCTAACTCAGGCCCTCCTATCCCAAGTCTGAGATAACTGTGAACCATTTTCTGTTCTCCCCCAACCTCCAAGACCATTCTTTGCCCCTGTCTTAGAGTATGGTCATGCAGTGTCATTGGTTTATTTGCTCATGTCCCTACCAGACTGTGAGGGCAGGTGCAATGTCCTCATCTTTGGGTCTTTAGTACTCAATAAATTTAAAGTGATGAATGAATAAATCAGCATAATGTAGATTGAGTGCTGGCTCTGTCAGCTATTAACTAAAACTTAGTTGTCTCATCTATACATTGAGATAACGATAGCACCTACCTTAATATAAGTTCTTTGTAAGGACTTAATGATATAATAGAGATAGATATAAAGTGGTTAGCACAGTGTCTGACACATGGATCCTTTAACATAACAGTGTGCATGAAAGTACTATGTGTAGTATCTTTTTATACTGAATCTTAATTTCTACCCCACTCTGTACCTATGGTACGTTGGGTTTCATTGCCCAATCAGTGAGCTCTAGTCTGTTGGATGAATGTGATAACTGGCAGGTAAAAGAGTAGAGTTCTTTCAGGTAGGAGGGGGCAATAATTTCCCTCACTATGGCTCCACAGGCGTGCTTCTGCTCAAGCTCCATGCCTGGCATACCTTTTTTTTTTTTTTTTTTTTTTTTTTTTTTTTTTTTTTTTTTTTTTTTTTTTTTTTTTTTTTTTTTGGTATGTTTGCTTGTTTGTTTTGGTTCTTTTTTTTTGACAGTGAAAGATAGACAGAGAGAAGTGGGAGGGCCCAGAGCATTCTCCATAGTTGTATGTCATTCGTTTTTGATACAGTTTCACTCCACAGGAGGGCACGGGGCTGCACAGGGCAGGAACTGGGCCAGGGGCCTCTTGCATGGGAGGCAAACCCCTGTGATCTAGGAGTGTCCTATATGGAAAGCTTGACCCTGGCAAGAACTGAACTGAGGGCACACCCCAGTTGAGTATATGGGTCCTCATGGACTGGAGCTGGGCTGGGATTCGATCCTCAGACCCCAGGGCTACAAGATGAGCGCTCAACCCGCTGATCCATCTTGGTATCCTCCTGGCACACTCTTGAAAAATAGGCCTTAGCACTCGAAGAACCTGTGCTCTCACTAGGCAGCTACTTATATCGAGAGGATTTCAGTGTCCAAGAACTTTGTCTCCATGGGATGGCACAATCAAGATAGCTGAGCCAGTTCACTGATAACCGGCTAACATCAGCTGCTGCTGAAGAGGATTTCATTCCTTCCAATGACATGAAGCAGAAATTTTATCATATTAACTTGCTAAAAGGATGTTACCTGTGTTTTGTAGACTTCCATAGCCACTTAAAAGCACTGGAATTGGAATTGATGTTCAGACCTTTACCCCATCAACCTAGCCTTCTGCTATTGAAATTGATAGGATGTTATGGATTGAGTGTTTGTGTTCCCCCAGCATTTGTATGCTGAAATCCTAATGTAGTGACTTTAGGAAGTGGGGTCTTTGGGTGGTAATTAGAACCTAGGGGTGGAGCGCTCACGGTGAGATTAGTGCCCTTAGAAGTGATATGAGAGAACTTGCCCCCTCTTTCTGCTCACCACCATGTGAGAAGACAGCCTGGAAAACAGCAAGCAGGCCCTCACCAGACACCATGTCTGTCAGCACCTCAATCTGATCTCCCAGCCTCTGGAACTGTAAGAGAACACTTTCTGTCACTGAAGCCACAAGTCTATGGCATTCTGTTATCATGGCTGGGACTAAGATATAGGCTGTCTTCTTTTGAGGAACTTACCTTTTTATTTCACCATTTATTTAGCTATTTAACATGGGAAATATTTGGACACCTCTGAACCTAAGATTCTCCATCGTTAAAGTGAGCCAACTCATATCTTGTGTGGCCTTGCAATCATCAGAAATCACATTCATAGAGCATCGTGTACTGTGAAAGCTTGGTGCATGTTGCTCAATAGCAGTAAATATCATTAATTTTCAGTTAATCCTGTGAATATCAACTCATCAGCACATGTACACAGATCTAAAGGATAATTTCTGTCTTATGCATAATTCCAATGATTGGTTTTCTATTTTGGGGACCCAGATACTCCTTCCATTATCACCCATTCTCCCCCATGTCCTGGCACTGACCTTCACAGGAGCCATGGGCTGGAAAAAGAAGAACTATTCAAAGACAACATTTGATTATATAGAAAGTAATCATTTGATTTTAGATTTTAAAATCCACAGTAATTGCATTATCATATTGACATGTTTATACAATCATTTAATAAATATTGGACACCGGCCTGAAGCATCTCGTAATCAAGGAGGAAAAAAAAATGGTCAAATCAGCTGCCATGATGAAGCACGATAAGGCAATGGTAAGGGTAGAATGGAGAAGTGAGAATAATTAAATGTGCCAGGAAGGATGAGAGAAGTGAAAATGGGACCTGAGGAAGGTGTTGTTTGAATAAGAACTTAAAAAATCACAGAGCATTCCCTAGACAGGCAAGAAGGTGTGGTAGCCATTGGAATGACCAAGATGGCAGGATGGAGTCACATGGAATTGAGTTTAGGCTGAATAAAGAGGGCCCTTGGTGAAGATGCATTGATTAGCAGCTAAAGAGACTATGAGAGCCCTAGAGCCCTAGAATTTATGTGCATCATAAGAGCTAGGAATTTGTCCTAAAGGCAGAGTTTGAAATCTGCTTGGGGAACTGGCTTCAGGTAAAAGACACAAAGATAAGGCTTGGGAGAATTCCACAGGCTTAACAGTGGGTAGAATAACAACTTAAAATTTTGACTGACACACAGAAGCTCTGCAGTCTTTTATGATTTCCCCCCCTCTGCTATGATTCGTTGAATCTTCCTGATTTTATTTTCTGAGGAGAGAGATTCTGGACCGAATGGTGTGTCAGTTCATGTTTGGAATAAATAAAATATTGACTTGTCTCTTTCCTCATGAAAATGACTTAGAATGCCTCTCAATTTCTACCCTCTAGAAAACTGGCCTGAACTTCAGAGCATGAAGTTTTGTTGCTGCATAGAATTATTTAGACAATCCAATGTCTGAGTCCCCCAGGCCAACGCAAATTCCATTTCCAACATAAACAGAGAATGGCTAACTGAGTAACAGAACTGACCCTTTCACATAAAAATTTAAAGAATCCATTCTATAGTTCCTATTAGTAAGTCTGTGCCAGTCAGTGAGAAGCCCAAATAGTTTATACAACATCCACAGTCCTTTCTGCTTTGCTTAAAAGTTTCAAGTAGCGACAACACCAGCTTTTTCCTAAAGGAAAATCTGCCTGTCCCTGAGGACAAAACTACTGAGTTACTAAATCCTCAAAATGAAAGAACTGCTAAAGGGTTTTCAATTACTCATCTGAGCACTCATCTGTCTCCTATGAAAATATTTCCCCAGCTCCTCACACTAGAACATTGTAATGATGCTGAGGTATGTTTTAAAATCCGGCATGTTCCAAGGATGAGGACATTGGATTTAACCTTCCACGAAGACTGGAGAGGTCTTTGTGTCTTGCCCTGGAGCTGCTTGTTACAGAGCATACATTGCTGGCAAGTGGCTTTGGAGCTCTGACCCTTATGCCAGTCACAGCTCAGAAGAACCTGAAGAAGAGGCAGTTCCTCCCTAGAGTGTGCTTTCCACCTTCTAGGAAAAGATCATGTGAAGTTCCATTGGGCAGCATCTTGAGAGAGGCTCTGCTTTCTGTTCAAAGATTTCTAAGAGGGATGCAATTTTAGAGGGCGAGCTAGAAACTTTGGGAAAGTTATCTCCCCTCAAATTCTCATGCATCTCAATACTAAAACATAGAAAGTGATGCCTCATTCAAAATACTGGTGTATGTTTAAAAGGGGCTTGGTAAACCTTGCCATTCAAATGTTGGTTATTATTGTTTATGAATAACATTGATAATAATAAATATGTGTCTTCTACGGGACAGTGTCAGATGTTTCATACATTTGATGGTCAATCTTTTAATGAAGACTTTGTGGGTTTTAAGATGTCAGTATCTCAAGTGGAGATTTGGGTCAGTGTGACAGACAGGTTTCAAGGCTGAGATGAGGCTCTGCAGGTTTGGACCTAGAGTATGTTATATGAGCACCATGGTAGCAAGTGGGATCTAGAATTCTCAACATCATGTTGGAACTTGCTATTTTTCTTACATGGGTCACTGAATTTACATTTCTGACTTCAGCTAAGGCCCTCTGACATCTGAGTAATATGAGCATGGCACATTGCAGTCCTGAGAGCTGAGACAATTTCTTCTCTCCTTGGTACAATGTCTGACACATAAAATGTGCTCTTCAACAGTAGCTGCCATCATACTCAGTAATGGTAGGCATCATTATTTTTTGAACATCAATCCAACAGTGACTAAATGCTCATAAATATCTATGAAGATAGCAGTTCCTTATTTTTCCTCATGAATAAGATGATTAGTTTTCTTACAGTTTTCAGGATTAATGAACAGCTACTAAATTTGAGTGACAAGATGAGCCAGTAAAGGAGGTATTCCAATCATAATAATGATTTTGATCATCTAGTAGTAGCAATAATAATTGTAACTGCCATTCATTTCACATTTATTCTTTGGTCAGAACTGTTTGATTTAAGGAATTTAAGCTAGTGTAGGGAGAAGAGAGAGAGAGAAAAATGATTACTGAATACATAAAATGTAATTTAAGGAAGCCAAAAGCAGAAAAATACAAGTGAATTTCAGTAGAGATTAGAATCCAAAATTGGAAAACTATCAGGAATTAAGGTTCATATTTCTAGAGCCTCATGTCTTTGCGTTTTTGCATCTCTGAGCCCATAATGGAGCCATAATTTCCCCAGGTATTCCTCCAACTCCTCTTCGCTCAACACTGAAGGAGACAACTCATGTCTCTGATTTCCTGATTTTGCTGTTTCCCTACAACAAAGCTAAGTGGCCAGCATCTGGCTTTGCATGCTGTCCTCTACTGTCCCCTCATGTCCTCTATTAGAGTCAGTGGTGGCCATCAGAAAAGCGTTAACAGTTACCAATAGGGCTGCACACACTCTTGTTTGTCAATTGGGGTAGGGGAGGCACCATCATAGAATTGAATTTATTTGTCCTGAGTCAATGACCTCACATGAGGCCGAGCCTGGGACAGCCCACGCCTGTCTAGCAGAGCCCCCTTCATACTAATTCCTTGAGCTTTGTGATTGGTCCAGCAAGTCTACATTTTTAGCAAATGCTTAGGTGATGCTGTAGCTGGGGATCCTGCCTCGGAAACACACTGTGTGGGTGGAGGAGACTTTGGAGGAAAGGACAGGGGACACAGAAGCAGGAGGAAATCTGTGGGTCCCTACCCCGCAGCTGCACAGAGCAGCTCACCTGGCCAGCTCACTCTGCAGGGCTGCCCTCTTCACACAGCACAGTGACAAGATGAGTAACTACCCTGATGGGAGCTGGCTGGCCCAGCTGAAGGAAAGGAGGTGCTGGCTAAAACAAAGATTGGCAAATAACCATTGGGTGCGCTAGCATTGGCAGCCTATGTATTTGGAATCTGTCTCATTAAGAGACACAGGCTATTTTGTGCCAGAATTTTTTTTCTTTTTCCTTAGTTCAACTTTGGCCAAACTTTGTAATAGGCACAGTGAATAGAATTTTTATACAACTTGATTAAAAGAATATGTGTAGAGCACGCAGAAGTCATCACTTGGCATTATTTCTGATATGTGGGGGCTGTTGGGTGATCCCATTCCTGGCTTTTACAGAAGCTCAGGGTCTAATTCTCAACACAATATTTCTTGCATACCATGTAAAATCAATTACATATATCATTGTGTTTTGTCCTCACAAAAACCTAAGAGCATGGTGCTATTTTTATTCTCATTTCAGCAATGTAAAACTGAGACCTAAGCATGTGATATGAGCTGAGTAAGCACTGTCTGATGTGGCCGAACACTGATTTGTCTCCTTCCTGAGATGTTTACATCTGCCCTTTGCTCCTCCACTGACACCCTGTCCCTTTGACTTTTGGTGGATTTGCATTCCAGTACTCACCTTGATCTCTTCCTCAATAGGGTATTGCCCTTCTTTTTCCTTTTCATGGGAGTGAGGTTAGAAGTGGGGAAAGCTATTCTGGCTATACCCCCCATCCCAAATTTGTGTTATGCTTTTATTGCCACCTTCCTTTGGCTTATTTCATTAGCTACCATTCCCGGTATCCTCAGTGGTAGCTCCAGCCAGTTTCTACATATTTCAAACCCAAATCCCAGATGGACCTCCCTTCCTCTTAGTTTAGTGAAAAGATGGAGACACGTTTTTCTAAAGTCACTTACATATATTTTTGACCGAAAATATCAGAGAACTGAACATTTGGACATTGTGATGGATGCAGGGAAGAATGTAGATCTCTCTCCAAACAGGCAGTTGGAGGTGAGCAGTTGCAGTAACATGCCTGCACAGTGTTGTCAGTAGACCCAGATGTCTCCTCCTCCATCCTGAGCACTTCACTTGGGGTCCTTTGGTTCTACCTCATGGTTATAAAATGGCTCTCTCATTCCAAACATCGTGTCCTCACACTACCAAGTTCAAGGAAGGACACTTACTTATCACACAGCAAAATAATTCCCAGAAGTACCCTCAGCAGAGATCTCCTTGATGTATATTTGGCCCAAACTTAGTCATGCACCTACTTCCCAAATCAATCAGCAGTAGAAGGTTCTGGGATATCTGGCTTTAGATTAGTCCTGGTTCATCCTCTGGGATTTGGGGAGGGCCTAGCCTTCCCTGAGGTTTCATATGGCCTCTGGTGGCAACCTGCAGTGTCTAATTCACTTCCCCCGTCTTTGCATCTCTCTTTCTCCTGCTTCTTCCTTCCTACCTCAGAAGTGCCATATGGGTTCATCCATTCTCATCAGATTTCTGATTTCTTCTTCCCTAAGGGTCTCCACCTCACTTGGTCCAATTTCTTCTCTCTTTCTCTTGGCCCCATCAGGGACCACTTCGCCAGTGTTCAATTTCTCTTTCCCTTTTTCTCCAGATGTATTCCCGTATTCCCTGTAAGAATGAATAAAAAAAAAAAGCAAAACCAAACAAAAATGAGTCTTTTTCTTATTCCTATGCCTTCTAGCTGATATCCTAGCTCTGCGTTTTTCACCAGAAACATTCAGAAAGAAACCAGTATACTCTGCTTTCATTTTCTCAACCCTCACATATACAAATCTGTAGAGTTTGCCTTATGGCCCCACCAGTGAAAAGAATATAGCACCATCAAACTGGGACCCAATTTAATGACCTTTCTCTCAGTGCCTCTCTTTTATTTTAATTGTTTTAACAAAGACAGAGAGAAGGGAGGGCCCAGAATGGTGTCTATAGTTGTTTGTCATCAGTTTTCAACATGGTTTCATTCCACACAGGTGGGCGGGAACCACACAGGGTCGGAACTGGGCCCAGGGCCTCCCAAATGGGAGGCACACCCCCTTGAGCTGGGAACCAAATCAGGGGCCTCCTACATGGGAAATTCACCTCGGTGAGAACTGAACCAGGGCCTCCCACATGAGAAGCACATCCCAGTTCAGCATATGGGTCTGGGACTCAATCCTCAGACCCTGGGTCTGCAAAGCGAGCGCTTAACCCACTGAGCCATCCCGGCTTCCCCTCTGGCCTATCTTTACCTAGGAGCTTGCTCTGTCATTGGGCCATATCGCTCTATAAAATCTTGCATCTGTCCATCCCCAGCCTGCTCACCCAGCCTACCACTTCTTTCTGTTCTACATCTGTGTCTCATTTATTCAATCTTTTTCACTAGATTGTAAGCAAGTTGAGGAACTGGGCCATGTCTTACTCATCATCATTATCTGCACTATGTGTGGGACAGAATTTTAGATCAAGCCCTCATCGGCTGTAAAACTTCTGAACAGGTCTCCTTGACTCTTCTCTCCTCCCTCATCAAACCATCCTATTACCAGAGTTATACTTCTAAAAATACAAACTTGGTCATACTCGCTTCTATTTATAAAACATAAACTCCTTAGCCTGTCAGTCAAGTTCCTTCACAAAACAACCCAAATAATTTTCTAACTTGAAGTCCTTCTACTGTATCTCCCTGTACACACACACACACACACACACACACAGAGAGAGAGAGAGAGAGAGAGAGAGAGAGAGAACGTAAGATACTATTTCTCAAAGAATGGTATATGTTCCACCTTCATCAGAATCACTTGGAAAACTTGCTAAAAATGAAATTTTGGGGCCACTTCCAAGACCATCTTAGAATCGTGAAGAGCAGCCAGAGGTGGGTATGTATATTTTTAACATGCAGCCAAGGCAATCTTAAAGGCATACTGAAGTCCGAAGCCGTGACCTTGTAACATACTTAGTAAGAAAAATTGATTCAATTAAGTGTGACTGCCCCCATTTTTAAAACTTTCTGAGCATTTATTATACCCATTTAATAATTATATCTTTTTCTTTTTTTTTTTTTCTCTATGGGGAGGGGACAAAGAAGTCCCGAAGATAAAGTTCAAAACTGAACCAAGTGTTACTAGGACAACAAGCTTATTAAAAAGTTTCCCCATTAACCATTTAATTCATTTGCAGGAGAGTTCTGCTTCCCTGTTTTGACTATTTTTGACCAAAGTGCATGAGATCATTGGCTTTTCCATTTGGGTATTTTGAAAATGACAGAGTTTGAGTACCTAATCCTTGAGATGAACTTCTTACCTGTGCTTTACTTTCCCTCTGTCAATTAAGGGTAGGTTCCATTCTCACAAGTTGCTTGGTGTAATTAAGGGTGATTCCCACCACACATGGACAGTTGGTGTACTCTCCAAATGTGTTGAGTTCGTTTGCTTCACCCATTCCATATGCATCAGTTATCTCGTTTGCTGCCTCAGGCCCAGCATGCAGACTTCCTATAGGCCTGGAAACACCAGACGCTTTGGGATTTCACAAGCACACAGCTGCATTCAATGAAAGCACGCCAAAGTTCCAGATGAAATTCCATTTAAAAGTTTTATGAGTATGAAATTTTACAAAAGGCAAGTCTAGAAACTTTGTAAAAACATTTGCTGTCTCAGATGCTTCCTCCTCTAAAAATGTGCTGTTTCAATGACAAAAGGCAGTCCATCTTGTTTATGCTTGTTGCTGGCTGTCTTGTCATCTTCCCCTCCCAGCTCCTACCCTTTCTATTCACCTTGATGACCATGTGTAGAGGATAAAATATTACTGGACTCTAACTCAGTACCTGTAGCAATGACAAGGATTGAAGTTGGTTGATACATTGTAAACAGTGTTGGGTTAGTGGGGAAAAGGGCCAGAATTCCACATCTCACTATAATCATTTTTCCTTTTTGTACAAACATACTTGTAGCTTTAGTGTCTCTCTCTCAACCTCTCTCTCCCCGTTTCTGCCTCTCTCCCCACTTCCATTTCCATTCCTTCTCTCTTCTTCCACTGATTCAGACAAATAAACCCACCAAAACACATTGTTGTTGATATTGTCTGTGACCTGAGGTCACAGAGAAAAGACTCAAAATGAAAGTAGCAATCAAATCAGATCCATGAATAAATGCCCGAGGAATGATATAATAAAGGACAAAGAGACTGGTCCAAGCATCTCATTTTCTCCATTAAATGACTTTCAGCTTGAACACAGGTTTGCTTTTGCAGCCTGTTTTCCAATAACAAAAACAATGAGGAAAATTGTTTCAAGTGATAAACTGGCCACAGTGGGAGAGAGAAAGATGGAGATTTTGGTCCCTGTTGCCAAAGAAAAGAGAATATTCTTGAGTGCAGCAGCTGGTCGTGGACTTTAGCGCTCACCTTGGCCTGAGGGAGCCCTGCCAAGTTCACACAGGCCTGTGTCCTGAGGATCATGGCTGAAGGAATCAGATTTTCCAACTCTGCTTCTGAGAACTCGCCCTAAGCAGCATGTGTGTTAGCACTCCCCCAGGCAGCAGCCTCGGGATATCTGATCTAGGAGTGAGGGCTGGGTTTCCGCCTGCAGTGGAGCAGGGAGGTGAGAACTGTGTCTATATGGGCCGCAGCAGCTCACCACCTCCAGGGCGCAGCCCTATGCAGGCAGTTCTGTGCTTTTAGATATCTGCTGAAAGAAAATGTTACATGACATTGCAAGAGAGTCCGTTTCTTACCCAGCATTCCGGATAATCATTGGAAAGCAGGACCTTGCACTCTATGACTTCCAGAATGACAGCTGTTGAAACATCCTGATAAGGCAATGGATATATATATATATATATATATATATATATCCAGGTCATTGGGAATGTATGAATCGATTTCAGGGTAAGCGAGAGAGAGAGAGAGAGAGAGAGAGAGAGAGAGAGAGAGAGAGAGAGAGAGAGAGAGAGAAAGACAAGATAATCCATGCTTCTGTGAAGAGACTGGATAAACACTGATTAGCAATATCAGTGCAGGAATCTATTTGTATCTTATTTCATCAGCTATCTGCAGATGCTGTGAATGGCCTGGCCTTGGGCCACCACATTTTTTCTCTTGTTAAAGAGTAAAGCATTATGTTGAGCTGAGGTGTGATAATTTTGCTTTCGCCTGGTCTAATAAACAAAATCCAGAGTAGGTCAGGGATTTCATTTCCCCAAAGGCACGCGATTTGCATAACTGATAGACTGGACATCAACACAGATTGGAAGGGTTATCTGACAGCAAGCTGTAGGCAGATTTCTGTTTGCTTCTCCACATCTGTGAAAGAAAATTAATTAATTGGCCTGGGACACTGTGTTTGGAACTTCCAGGCATTGGATATCTGGGAAATTATGAGGAAATTTCAGTAAACCTATGAGACAGCCAAAATAATTAGGCTAAAATGCTGTCATCTACTGCCATCATTTTTTAAAAATATGGGTGATACCTATGTTTTTTCACCAGGCCCACCAAGCTTTCCAAATTAGCTACAACACTACATGTTGAATCATTTTAAGGTTTCCCCACTTGTAGATTATCTATCTGTTATCTGTACTTGATCATGTTTGGAGAAAGAGGATGATGTTACACTCCAGTTTCTTAATTACATAGTCTTCAGGATTTGGATAGTGAATTTGCCTTGTTAAGTTAAAAGCTCCTGATAAAACTTAGAGCCCTGCACATAGTTGATTCTTAAAAATGCATTAAAAAATGAATGAATAAATGAATTAATGAATATAAAATAATGAAAACTCTGAGTGAGATCCAACCCATGTATATTCATTTTTTTTTAATTACTGAATAACAAATGATCATAACTTTAGGGGCTAAAAGCAACAACCATTTCTTAACTGACAGTTGTGGGGCTTAGGAATTCCACACAACATGTCTAGGCACTCTGCTGAGGGAGTGAACAAAATCCACGTATAAGTCAGGCCTAGTGATTTTCTGGAGGCTCGGTGGGAAATTCCACTTCTGAGCTCCTTCTTGCTGTTGGCGGATCTCAGTTCCCTGTGACTGTAACACTGAGTTCCTTATTTCCTTGCCACATGACAAGCAGGGACTGCTCTCAGCTCCTAGAAGACTATACACATTTCTTGTCATCTAGCCCCCTTCATCTTTAAGCCAGAAATGGTGACTCAAATGTCCCCTGCTTCCCATTACTGGCTTCTTCATTTTCAATCATCTAGAGAAAGCTCTCTGCTTTTAAAGGGCCCATGATAAGGTCAGGCCCACCCAGATAATCTCCAGATTTTACAGTTAACTGTGCCATGTGACATTACCTCATCCCAGCGTGAAAAGTCCATCACGTACGTGCAGGATGCTTACACACGAGGTTCTGGAAAGTTTGGGAGCGGTCTTGGAACTCTTTCTATCATACCATGGAAGATTCTGGTTCAGTGGACCCCACAGGTCCACTGTACTTCTCTGAGAACACAAGTTGATTTTCCCAGGAATGCCTGATTATGTTGGAAGACCTTTGGATTCAAAACCAATAGACCATTTTGTTTTCCCTGTGTGGTTTTTTAAAATACATTTTTTTTTATTTCTGTTTTTCTTTCTTGCTTTTTTTTTTAATTGTTAAATTTGTTAGGGTGACGTTGATTAATAAAAATTACATCGGTTCCAGGTATACAATTCTACAATACGTTGTCTATGTGTTTCATTATATACTCACCACCCAGAGTCAGTTCTCCAGAGTCCGTTCTCCTTCCATCACTGTATATTTGACTCCCCATCTCTCCCCTATCACCCCCCCACCCCCTTACCCTACAACAACATGAATGGACCTTGAGATCATCGTGCTAAGCAAAATAAGCCAGATAGAGAAAACCAAGAACCCTGTGACCTCACTTACAAGTGGAATATAAAATTGAAAGAAACAAAGAAACAAAAACTCATGGACCCAGTCAATAGTTTAGTGGTTACCTGAGGGTAAATATATATTTTCTAACCTTGCATCTTTGTACTTTTATAATAGCTCCTACAGCAGATAGAAAAATATTATTACTTCCTTCCATTAAATGAGTTTAATACAACTGTAGACAAAAACAGAAAAGTCTCCCCTTGGAAAACACTGGTGACACTGGAGTCCCTTTGAGCTTGTAGCACTGAAATTGAGTTTTTATATTCACTGTAAGGGTTAGCAAAGGGGAAGATCATTACTCAGTGGAGCTAGCTAGCTATAGTGGGAGGACCTGCCCTCATATTTCCTGTTTTGCAGCCATAAAAGTCATCTTACACTAAGCCAAGAGAAATAGGAATTATAGAACTGTTGTTTATTTCAGAATTTTTATTTGCAGAAAGTACTGTTTTTTGTCTTTTTTTAAACACAGATATTATAAAAATATCTCTTTATTGAAAAGTTTAATATTCAGAAAACCAACCTATGATGCAATACAGATTATTTCTGTCTATTAGTATTCACTGTACCTGTTTTCTGCATTTTATTTATTCACCTGAAACCATGTTTTATTTGGAGTGCTGAACTTTTGGGGGGTTTACTTATTAATCACTTTCATCTTTCTTCTTTACATCAAAAAGTATTTTGTCAAATTTGAGAAATTAGACAGGCTAACCTGAATCACTGCATCAAAAATATTAAAGTTGTGACTCAGAGAAAGATGGCATTACTGAGAATAAGAAATGAGTAAATAAAAAAAGAGAGAGAGAGAATGGAAATTAGGACAGAGTGACTGAGAATAATGAAAAAACATTATAAGAATTGCTATATTATTTAGTGCTAAGGACTTTAAACATGCATTAACAGATCTGTAACCACTTGATTTTCATAGCTATACTGTAAATAATTATTGATGTCCATCTCATAAAATATAAAAGGAAGGCTCTCTTTTTATGTTAACTTGGTAATTGTTGTTATTTAATTTGATCTTCTTTTTGGCTTCTTAGTATTAGTCAGGGTTCTCCAGAAAAACAGAATCAATAGAATTGTGTGTGTGTATGTGTGTATGTGTGCTGCTGTCTGGAAAATAAATCCAGCCAATTCAAGAAATTGGCTCACACAATTGTGGAGACTAGCAAATTAAAAATCTGCGGAGTAGGCTGGCAGGGTCAAGAGCCAATGAAAAGTTGAAGTTCAAGTCCAAAGGTAATTTGCCAACAAAATTCCTCTCTTAAGGACAGTCTTTTCATTAAGACCTTCCACTGATTGGATGAGGCCCTCTCACATTATGGAAGGTAATCTGCTTTACTCAAAGTCTACTGCTTTAAATGTTAATCTCATTCCAATAAATAAACAAGCAAACAAACCTCAAAGACACATCTAGAATAGTGTCTGACCAATTGAAAAGGATGGACAGGATCTGTCTACCTAGTCTAGGTAGAAAACTGTAATAATACGTGTAGAAATTGTGTGTGCTTGTTTGTTTAATGTGGTAATTTAACATGAAAATAAATGGGTTCTTATAGATGGATTAAATGCATACTGTCGACGTAGGCCTTAATACGTGTCTTATTATTCATTAATTTAAGTTGTGATAGAAATAAAATTCTACTCCATGATCAGGGAATTCTCATATGAACTCCCTCTTCCTCCTCACTATAGAACTCTTAATTTAAACCATTAGAAGTCCTTTATTTTCCCTGGCTGAGAAAATAGATTTTTCCACTCTTATTTGCTCTTAATTCACCAACTACTTACTGAATTATCATCTGGGTATTTCTTCCTCCTCTTCTAGGTAATTACATTGGACTTTTCTTTTTTTCTTTCAGTCAGAACCTTAAAACTATTTGCTAAAGTTTCATCACTTTTGCTTATGCACTGATTTAAAGTTCCCTGTAAGCATAGACAATATATTGTTGTTTGGAGTCTTTGCCTTCCTTCAGTCTCCTCTGTGAGGTACTGAAATCCAGCGTGACTTGCTTGGGCTGCCCCCTCTGTTTCTGTAGAGCTGAATTTCCCTCAGAGGAAGTACCCCCAGTGTGGTCTCTGTTCATCTTCCACCAGTCACTCCAATGATAGGTTTATGTTGAATGCTGCTCCTTTTAGTGGAAAAGCTATTTTGCTGGTTGGGAACCAAGGTATTCTTCATTACATAGAAATATACCAATCATAGACAAACATTTTGTCTGCTGTACTTCAGGGTTTTATTTATTTATTTTTAAAGATTTATCTTATTGTTTTTGATAGAGAAAGACACAGAGAGAGGCTGAGAGAAGGGGGAAGGCCCAGAGCAGTCTTCATGGTTGTAGATCATCAGTTTTCAACATAGTTTTGTGCCACACAGGTGGGCAGGGGTCATGCAGGGTGGGAACTGGGGACCTCTTATGCCCCCTCAAGCCAGAGGCTGAACTGGGAGATGAGAACTGAACTGGAGGCCTCCTGAACACCCCATTTCAGCATATGGGTCTGTATGGGCCAGGGCACTGAACTTGCTGAGCCATCCTGGCCTCCCCAGGGTTTTATTTTTAACATGGCATTTCTGTGGTCTTATGGATAAAATCTTCATGTATTCATATGCACATCTCTTGTTTCTTATAGTTAATGGCTCCTTCATTAATTCACTCAAAATAAGTACAGCAGTAAATGTGATATACAAAAAGATTTCCTGCTCCTGCAGAGCTTACAATATAGTAAAATATATGAGCTATCATTACACCACAGGAAAAGTGCTTAAGGGAAGATGAAAATACTGTGGAGGAAGTAAGTAGTAAAATTCCTATAAACAAGAAAAGAAAAATCTATCACTTTGCAGAATAACCCATTTTAATATATAACCAGATATTAAAGCCTTCTTAAGTACAAAAGTGCAATTGGACACTCAATCATCCTACAGTTGCTTTTAAAAAAAACAACTAAATCCCAAGTGAGAATTTCCATTAAAAACAAATTATGCGAGTAACAAAAGTAATGATTTTTAAACAATGTAGCATTGTAAACTTAAGGTGAATTATAGCTAACATTCATTGAACTACTGGTGACCTAAATGCTCAAAAAATAATAAAATGTGCTTATTGATTCAAAAAGAATTAGAATTTGGGTAGCGAATTGATCATTATATGAGAGCTTTACACTAAAAGTAAGTACATTGAAAAAATGCATTGAGATATATATATTTACCTACCTTCATTTCAAAAGGGTATTTTTATTGAACACTTCTTTAATGGTGCTACAAAATAAAATCAATATGAGAATAGCAGGAGAAGTGTAACATGAAAAATTAAATTGCAGGCAGAATACAAAAATCTTTAAAAAGCATCAGAAATATAATACAGTACTTAATACTCTTATATAACATTCTCAGACAGCAACTCCAAAGTGTTCAAATAAACAATTGTCATCTGAATAAAACTGTCTAAAAAATAGATCACTAGTAGCAAATCAGTTGGGCGCTGTGAGCATATGAAAGGGAATTTATAGATGTAAATGCCATTATTATAAAACATGAAAACTGCTTTTCTAGATATAAAATGTGAGGGAGGATAGATATTACAGTTTGATCATTTCCAGTTACATGTATCTAAACTGCCTACTTACACATTAACATTGCCAAATGCATGAAAAACAGATCTCTAGAACCAGGCCCCTTGTATCAAGTCACTAAGTAGATTTATGACTGAATAATTGTCCTTAAAACCAACTCCCATGGCTATTGCATCTTACAGCTTGCAAAACACTTATACTTCTTTTCATCCCTCTTGGTTAGTAGATAGGGGATGTATTATTAAGCCTACCTCAGTTGAGAAAACATGCTACAATGTACAGGAGTTGTCCAAATCCATGTCATAGATAAGGAGCAATAGAGAACTATAATCTAGGTCCCCAGACCTCAAATCCAATAGTTGTTCCTCTTTGCCGCATGGTACCTCTTCTTGCAACCCACCTACTATATCCTCAGTCTTAAAAAAAACAAACACAAAAACAAACAAAGAAAACACTTGAAAGAAATTGCCAATGACCATATCAGAAACCCACAGTGTAATCTGTAGATGAGCAAGAAACAGTCATTTTTATTTTTGCAATTTTCATTAGGGAACATGATGGAAACTTACTGAAGTAAGTTTGTTGATGGTGGTGATGTTTTTATTCTTTTTAGAATAACATGTTTATCTGTTTCTAACTAATTCATGTTCAGTATAAAAAGATGGACAAATATAAAAAATATTAAAATTTAAAGATCACTAATTACATTCTATCCTTTATTGTAATAGTCTTTGAAAGAGCTGCCAAAGTCTTGACATTTTTTTTAATCAAAGTCATCCAAAAGCCACATCAAATAAATAAAATATATTGCCACATTTTGCTTTGAAATCATCTCACTCAATTTATAACCAGGATATCCTGAGCATTGTACATGTTATGAGATCTGCTTCCAGTAATCTGAGTTCATTGTCAGATATATCAGCAGGGAGCATCGCAGATGACTGTTTCTAAGTCACCAGCTCCGTGAACTGGGACTAGTCTTACTCTCCCTGCCTTTCTTCCAACCTTCCATCAATGTGGGTGCTTTACTAGCAGTTCAGAAACAGGTGCTAGGGTTGTGGTCCAATGGTGTTTCCTCTCTACCAAGCCCATCAGCTCCTAAGGATAGATATGCCCAGATCTGCAGAATGGAATATGGAGGGAAAGGTGCAGAAAGTATTAATTGCCTTTGCAGGTGGTTGTTACTTATTCTGAAATACCCTTCCCTTATTTCTAGATCTGGTGAATTCCTAACAAACCTTCAAGCATTGTTTTCATACAAATTCTTCCCAGACTCAAAACTCTTAATTACCCCCTTCTCAGTAAAGAGTGAACACTTTTTCCATGATGGACTATAACACACACATCGCATTTTTTAATATTTCATTCAAACAAGTTTTCTCCCCACTGGATTTTGATCCCAGAGAGCAAAGAGTGTGTCTTACTCATTTGTATATCCCTTGGGCCCAGCATACACACCCTACACACTGAATAACTTTGTGTGGAACAAATGATTGGGAAGTGAAAGAATCAAAGAAAGAAGGGGGAGAAAGTTGAGGAAATGAAGAAGAGAAGTAGGAGAAAAGAAAAAGAAAAAAAAATGTTTTGCTTTTATAATTTCAAGTACTTCTAGAGCAAGAGTTCCTATATTGTAGAATAAGTCTTTCTAAATTTAACTACATGGGTGGTCTCATAACACAGATGTGAAAAATAAATTATTTCCCACTGAGACTTGCATGTGTGAGGAAGAGAGAAGAGGATTTTAAACCTGGCAACATTGTATTTCTTTACTGATGTCTGTCCTTGATAGCATGGTTTATGGGAACAGACCTGGGCTGAAAATGATAATAAGAAGATTTTATTCCTACTTTGTCAAAATAGGACCTTGAACAGGCTATTTGACATCGCTTGCCTCACTTTCCCTACGTTAAAAAAATGAGGGAAGCCAGGATGGCTCAGTGGGTTAAGCGCTTACTTTGCAGCCCCGGGGACCAAGGATCAAATCCCGGCCCCAGCCTGTGTGGACCCATATGCTGAGCTGGGGAGTGCCCCCAGTTCAGTTCTCACCAGGGTGAGACCCCAGCCCAGTTCCTGCCCTGTGCAGCCCCGCGCCCACCTGTGGAATGAAACTATGTGGAAAAACCAATGATGTGCAACTATGGAGACTGTTCTGGGCCCTCCCCCTTCTCTCTGTCTTTCTCTGTCTCTGTCTCTGTCTCTCTCTCTCCCCCTCTCTCTCTCTCTGTCAAAAACAATAAAAAATAAATCTTAAAAAAAAAATGAGACAATTGAACACAATAAATCTTGCTCACTCAAGCAAATTGATA
Organism: Craseonycteris thonglongyai; assembly: GCA_004027555.1. Taxonomy (NCBI): domain Eukaryota; kingdom Metazoa; phylum Chordata; class Mammalia; order Chiroptera; family Craseonycteridae; genus Craseonycteris; species Craseonycteris thonglongyai. Next base: position 29,340 of record PVKE010006486.1, on the reverse strand, counting down.
TTTTGGGAACAATGATCAGTTATGTAAATAGTAAAATAGAATAAGGAATTCTATTTTGGGGTGACTAAAAAAAATTATGAAACCATTTAACAGAGAGACCCTTGTGCTGTTTTCAAATCCTCCTGTTTAAAAGTGAGTTTTATCACCTACTAAATACAAAGAGTGAAGTGGATTATCACGAGGATGCTTCCGAGGGTCCCCTGATTGGCACTAAGAAACGAGGAGCAGGAATTGGGCCCGCATATTTCACAATTGTGTTTCTGGTGCCTAGCCCAGTGCCAGACATGTGATGGGGTCTCCAAAAAATGTTAACGGAATAGACGTTGTCATTTCCCAATAAAAGCACGCAGGCTCTTCTAAACAGGGCAATGCAAAGAATCAAGAAGCATCTGAAATTGCAATTATTACAGAATCTTTAAACAATCTCCAGTATTTATTCATACTGACACAGTACATTTCTGTATGCTTAATTTATGGTAGACTACACCTTCTAGTTCAGTGTCCTCCCACAGTTTTCTTCGCAAAGTTCATCACATCATGTAATTATTAGATCACAATGAGAAGTCATTTCAAATTTTCTACCTCGTTTATATGTGTCTGGCTTACAGTAGGGGTTTAATAGAGATTTGTTGAATAGATTTTATTTGAATGCGTAGGAAGAGCTGTGAAATTGAAGTTTCTTGAAATTTAAAATGTTCTCACAGATTCATTTGTTTTTTTGGTGGTTTTGTTTCATTTTGTTTTGTTTTGCTTTGTCTTGTTTTGTTTTCTGGCACTATCTCAGCTTTCTGCTGGTCTTTGAAATAATTTTCTAAAGCTCAAACCCTTCCAGTTGTGGAAATAAAGTTCATAAAGTAAACTAATGTATCATTTCTTGGGCCTGGGGTCAGAAATTGAAACAATAACTAAGAAAAGTATAGGGGAAGCCGGGATGGCTCAGTGGGTTAAGCGCTCACTTTGCAGCGCCAGGGATCAGGAATCGAATCCCGGCCCCGGCCCGTGCGGAACCATATGCTGAACTGGGAGCTCCCCCAGTTCAGTTCTCTCTCTCTCTCTCTCTCTCTCTCTCTCTCTCTCTCTCTGTCAAAAATAAATAAATAAAAATATTAAAAATAAAAAAAAAAATTTAAAAAAAAAAAAAAAAAAAAGAAAAGTATGAACTCTTTCTCTCATTCATCTGATTGTTATCTCCAGGAGCACCAAAACACATCAACAAGAAAAACAAGGGACTCCATTTGGTTTTTTGGAGCCACCCTTAAGAAAAAAACAAAAACAAAAAACAAAGTAAAAACTGTCATCCCAGTATAGATTAAAACATTTCAGAGTACCTATAATAAAAACCTAATTCAAAGTATTTTTAAGACTGTTTTTTAGAACTTTAAGGTTCTCAACAGAATTGTAAGAAAGGTACAGATATTTTTCATACCTCACCCCCATCCCCACATTTACATACCTTCCCCATTATCGGTATCATGCATTTGCATCCTTACAAGGATGATGCATTTGTTACTAAGGATGAACCTGTAGTAACACATCATAAATGCCCAAAGTTTATCATTTATTTTAGTGTTCACTTTTTGTTGCTGTATATCCTATCAGTTTGGTCAAATATATAACATTTATGCATCGTTATAATATCATGTACAGTATTCCTTGGCTTTAAAATTCCTCTGTGCTCTGCCTATTCATCGCTCCCTTCCCTTTCACCTCTAGCAATCACTCGTCTTTTTACTGTCTTATAGTTTTGCCTTTTCCAGATTGTCATGTAGTTATTTTTTTTTAAGATTTACCTTTATTGTTTTTGCCAGAGAGAGAGAGAGAGGGAGAGAGAGAGAGAGAGAGAGAGAGAGAGAGAGAGAGAGAGAGAGAGAAGGGGAAGAGCCTAGAGCAGTCTCCCTAGTTGCACATTATCAGTTTTCTACATAGTTTTCACTCCATAGTTGGGCTCAGGGCTGTGTAGGGCAGGAACAGGGCCAGGGCCTCACACATGGGAAACTCACCCAGGATGGGAGCTAAACCAGGGGCCCCCACATAGGAGGCTCGCCCTGGTGAGAACCGAACTGGGAGCACACCCCAGTTCAGCATATGGGTCCACATGGGCCAGGGCTGGGATTGGATCCCTTGGCCTCAGGGCTGCAAGACTAATGTTCAACCCACTGAGCCATCCTGGCATCCCCATTCATATATTTTAGATAACAGTCATCTTTCAGATGTATCTTCCAAATGTTTCCTTCCATTCTCTGGTTTGTCTTCTAATTCTCTTGACATTGTTTTTTGTAGAGCATTTGTTTTTATTTTAATGAAGATTAGTTTACCAATTATTTCTTATATGGATCATGTCTTTGGTGTTGTATCTAAAAAGACGTCAGCATACTCAGGATCATCTAGGTTTTCTACTATGTTTTTCTAGGAGTTTTATAGTTTTGTGTTTTACATTTAGGTCTATAATTCATTTTCAGTTAGTTTTGGGAAAGAGTGTAAATTAAGGTCTGTGTCTAGATTCGTTATTTTGCCTGTGAATGTCTAGTTGTTACAGTACCATTTGTTGAAGAGACTACCTTTGCTCCATTGTATTGCCTTTTCTTGTTTGTCAAAGATCGGTTGACTATACTCATGTGGCTCTGTTTCTAGCTTCTCTGTTCTGTTCCATTGATCTATTTGTCTGTTCCTTTACCAATGCTATCTTGATTACTGTAGGTTTATACTTAGTCTTGAAGTACAGTAGCATTCGTCCTCTAACTTTGTCATTCTCCTTCTATTGGCTCTTTCAGGTCTTTTGACTCTTCGTATAAACTTTAGGATCAGTTTGTCAATACCCATTAAATAACTTGCTGGGATTTTGATTGAGATTGCATTGAATCTGTAGATTGTTGGGAAGAACTGGCATCTTGAAAATATTTCGTCTTCTTACCCATGAACATGGGATACCTTTCCATTTATTTAGTTATTCTTTGACTTAATTCACTAGAGTTTTACAATTTTCCTCATTTATATTTTGAAAATGTTCTGTTAGGTTTATATCTAAATATTTCATTTGTGTTGGTGCTAATGTAAATGATATTGTGTTTTTAATTTCAAATTCCACTTTTTCATTGTTGGTATATAGGAAAGCAATTGAGTTTTGTATGTTAACCTTGTGTCCTGCCATATATAATCACTTATTAGTTCCAGGATTTGTTTTGTTGATTCCTTTGAATTTTGTACATAGATGATCGTGTCATCTAAGAACAAAAATGATTTTATGTCTTCTTACCAGTCCATTTCATTTTCTTGTCTTATTGCACTGTTTCTTGTCCTGGTTGCATAATTCAAACTATCTTAAATTAAAATTTTAAAAATGATCTTGGCTCACTTAACTAGAAGAAGTACTTATAGCAACTGGTACAGCTGGATCAGGGTTCTCTCTTTTCTGCTCTCCTTTTCTCAGCCCTGATAACTCCAACAAGGAAGGCACTGGCTTTGGTCACATGACATACCTGAATCAATCACTGATATGGGGGGTGAGGGGTGGGGGGGCTAGAGAATTGTTCTTGGGCAATCCTGCAACACTGACCTGTGGCCAGGGGAAATGATGGTTACTGGGAATGAGAGCCCCACCATTGTCATGCAAAATGGGGATTGGACTTTCTAAAGCAAACAAGAGAGTACAACAGGCCAGAGCCACAGAAAGCCAGAGTTAGGGTATCTCATACTATCCCCTTGAGTCATTATCTCACACTCACTCAAGACTTTGACCTCTGGTTTAAAAATCTGATTGATTCCCTGGCCTGAAAACAATACGCATGAAGCTGTTCTCACAGGCACCCACGAAGCTGTAGCATTTCTTGACTTTTTTGAAGATTTATTCTTATTGTTTTTGACAGAGAGAGAGAGAGAGACAGAGAGAGAGAGATACAGAGACAGAGAGAAGGGGGAGGGCCCAGAACAGTCTCCATAGTTGCACATCATTGCTTTTTCCACACAGTTTCATTCCACAGGTGGGCGGGCTGCACAGGGCAGGAACTGGTCCGGGGTCTCACCCCAGTGAGAACTGAACTGGGGGCATTCCCCAGTTCAGCATATGGGTCCTCATAGGCCGGGGCCGAGATTTGATCCTTGGTCCCCGGGGCTGCAAAGCGAGCGCTTAACCCACTGAGCCATCCCGGCTTCCCCATTTCTTGACTTTTTAAATGCCATTATCTTCTTTCCTACTACACCTTTTACTTTGATTGGCATAACTTGAATTTCATCTGTACCTGAAAGTGCTCAACTCCTGAAACCTGAAATTAGTCTTGGCCATTCAACAATCACTCTCCATCTGTTCAAACTGTCTTTGAGCCCTGCCTCTTACTTCATCCTGCTCCTTGATTTTATAAACCAGACCTTTGTTATCATTAGCCCTTCCTTTGTGTCACCAGTTTCATACTACACTAAACTGAATGGCTTTTTACTTAAAACACCTCATGACCATCCTTCTTTCCTTATTTTTGTCCTGTGTCCACGCCAGTATTAATTTCATAGGGCTGCTATAACAAACCCCCACAGACGGGGTAGCCTAAAACAATAGACATTTTTCTCTCACAGTCTGGAGGCCTAAAGTCTGAAATCAGTAACACTGAGTCATAATCAAGGTGGTGTTGACTGGGCTAGGTTCTCTCCAGAGGTTCCAGGAAAAACTCTGTTTCTCGCCTCTTCCAGCTTCCAGTGAAGCCAGAGCTCCTTGGCTTGTAGTAGCATCATGCCAGTTTTTAAGACAAGCATCTTCAATTCTCTCTCATTTCATCTTCACATTGGTCCTCCTCTGAATGTGTATAACCTCTGCCTCTCTCTTCTAAGGACACTTGTAGTAGCACTTAGGCCCACCCCGATAATCCAGGATAATCTCTGCATCCCAAGATACTTAAATGAATAGCAGCTGCAAAATGCAGAGGCAATATTTCCAGTTTCTAGGGATTTGAGTTTTGATGTCTTTGTGGGGGGCAGGGGCCTTTTGTTTTGCCTAGCACCCCTGTGGCCAAGAGCTAACTCTAAAGCAGGGGTGTCCAAACTTTTGGCTTCACTGGGCCACATTGGAAGAAGAACTGTCTTGAGCCACAGATAAAATATACTAACATTAACAATAGCTGATGAGCTAAAAGAAAAAAAGAAAAGTCACAAAAATATCTCATAATGTTTTAAGAAATTTACAAATTTGTGTTGGGCCACATTCAAAGCCATCCTGGGTCACATGCAGCCCATGGGCCATGGGTTGGACAGTTGGCACTCGATTCATATTTGCTTACTGACATTCTTTCCAGTATAAGAGAAAAAGGATGCTTCATTTCTCCTGAGTTCTTAATACCATTTCATCTGCTTATCTTGCTCCTTCTTTACCCTGTATCTCTAACATCCCTTCTCCTCCTCTCTCTCCTGGCTGCTTCCTCATATTTTCAACCTACTCAAGTCTCTTTCAAAGTTAAAAATGTGCAGAACACTACATGCTTACTCCAAACCATCACAAACAACTTTATATGCATACACAGTCTTCTCTAAGTAGTGGAAAGTTTTATTCTTTTAATATATTTTTATTTATTTATTTATTTGTTTATTTATTTATTTATTTGACAGAGAGAGAAAGAGAGAGAGAGAGAGATACAGAGACAGAGAGAGAACTGAACTAGGGGAGCTCCCAGTTCAGCATATGGTTCCTCACGGGCCGGGCCCGGGATTCGATTCCCGGTCCCCGGCGCTACAAAGTGAGCGCCTAATCCACTTAGCCATCCCGGCTTCCCCTAGTTTTATTCTTATACTTTCCATATATAATTTCTAAAAGAATGGTCTAAATTCAGTTTATAATCCCCAAATACTTGCTTCCTCCTCTTCCAACTCATCAAACTCTTATTTCTTAGGTCAAAATTCTTTCTTATGGTTACTTGTGTGTTGGCATTTCTTTTCTCTCTTTTCAATTAAACCTTTATTTTGAGATAACTGTCAATTCAAATGCAGTTGTAAGAAGTAGTACAAAAAGGTTCCCATGTACTCCTTTCTCCTAATAATAACATCTTATAAAACTATAGTAACACTATCACAACCAGGATATTGACATTAATTATATCCATTGATCTTATTCAAATTTCCAGTTTTTCCTGTGTTTGTTTATGTGTGTGTGTGCCAAACTACCTTTCCTTTGTAAATCTACTGAATATGTCCCAGTCTTGACATTAATTAATTGCTCGATTTAAGTTCAGTAAATGTATTTAGTGCATACAATGAGCCAAGGTTTTACAAATATTGACCAAGTCAGCACAGCTAGTATGACTAGTGGAGCCTGCCGGTAAGAATACGCAGTCTAGATTCAGAGTTTGTGATTTTAATTCTTCATCCTCAAGTCTGCTCTGGACCTAATTTAACTTTTTGCTGAATTTGAGACTGGAAGCCATGAGCTCCTTGGGAGTCTCTTCTTCCTTCATTCCTCTGACATCACAATCTGTTACTTCTCCCTCTCCCTCTTCAAATACCCCTTGTGGTCTTACTCATGGACCACTCATCCTATTCCCATCCCCTAAGTGTTGCTATTCCCCAAGGCTATGCATTCATCACCCTGATTTTTTTTTTTTCACTCCATATTTTCCTTGAGAGATTTCCATACCTTTGTGCTAAAGGACTACAAACCTCTAGCGATAGGCTTAGGTTTATACCTGAGATCTTACCTGTGCCCCAGACTCCTTCCAGTTATTGACTCTTCATCTTCCACTGGACGCTCATAAGAACGTCAAAGTTCAATTTCTCAAAAGAACAGCACTAACCCATCTCTATACCTTATTCCCATGACCCACATTCTCCCACCCATTCTCCAAAGAAAGTCTGTTCTTTGCCTGTATTCTGATCTAAAGTAATGATGCCTCCATTCATTCATAATTATAATGATCACAAAACAAATAAATCATAATACATGCAATAACTGTGCTCCTATTGATTAATTTATACACTACAATATTTTGGGTTTTGTTTGTTTGTTTGTTTTAATTCTGAAGTGATGAGCTGGTTTAGTTTATTTGCAGTGCCTGACACAGTGGCATAAAATGGAAAAATGCAAAAAATCAAACATTTATGGAAAGATGTGACAACTCATTTTCTGATGGTAGAATCAAGGAAACAGTTCTTACAGGAGGAGAAAATTAGTTGTAACAAAAGTGTAATTAGAAATAGTAGATACAATATAACTATTCCCATTCTCTCTGGAGAAAAGTATCTTTTTCCCATTGAACATTGTAAGTACCAGAGGAAATGTTCCTTGTCTGTCATACTAGGTATGCTGGGCTATTAAAAAGCAAAAGATGTCTGGAATATTTTGAGAGGTTATATAGAGGCCAAACTACCCAGACTTCTCATCTCCCAACAAAAATAACAAGAAATGGAAAAAATGTGAGGTAAAGCTAGCATAATTTAAATCCAAACACTAATCTCTTCCTGGAAGGCACTAAGGTTAACAGCTGCTAAAACAGAAAATGAAAATATCTGTGAGATACTAAAGAAAACATGCATTGTTTTTCCTTCATTATGAGGCAAGAACATAAAGCCTGTAGCTTTATGCCTCACTAGAGTAAAAACTGGATCACAAAGTTATGTAATCTGAGTATTAAAGAGGGCCTTGCTAATTGAAATAATGCCATCACCATTTTGGCCAATAAATGTCGTGACTCTCCACAAGCTCTAAAAATGAAAAATATGCAGAAGTTAATGAAGGTGTTTTAGGGATTTGATAGCTCTTTCCCTATGCCTGGAACTTTTCTGAGGAGTCAAGATTTTTCTGTTAAATAAATGAGTGTATATATGAAATATTTAATATGTTAAGACAAGTAAGCAGAGACTAAGAGTGAGACTCCTTCAGTTTTCAGGGTAAACACACCCACACAGCCATTAGCTACACGGACTAGCTACTAACTTGCCAGTCTTCCAGCCCTCCAGAAAGATGCTAGCTCCAGTAGGACTCTCAACAGTACCAAGTGAGATCCATACTACTCAATTGCATCATGCACAAGTATGCATTGTACAGATTGCCATCATTGTTATCATTAGTTGAAGCAAAGAAAAATTCAGAATTCAATTTTACTTACAAATTAGTAATCCCAAATTATGGACATGATAATCTACAGCAATGCGAGTTCATTCTGCATGTTTTTGTTTGCTTGCTTTACAAGTTTTGGGAGATGGGAGAAAGAGATTTTAATTCCCAGCTATGTTGAAATTCTTGTTCAGCTGAAATAAATTCATACACACAAAGAACATAATAGCTGATCAGTGAAAAGGTTCCACAGGGCAAGACCAGGTCTATTTTTTTCCTTCTGCTTCTTATTTAGCAGAGAGCCTGATAACAATGCTAAATAATGATGTGCTAAATAAATACTATACCAGAGTTAGAAATTCAGCTCTGATAGGACAAAAGGGAGAGAGCAGTAGTGTAGACTGATTGTGATTTGTGCTGAACACTGTATGTAATGGATTACTTGTCTCTAGAGTCCTATAAAACAGAGCGGTAAGGACCTCGATCCTGAACTTACCTAGCAGGCCTTGAATTAACTAGCTTGGTCTGAAACTATGTATTTTGGCACATTTGCCATGTCTTTAATCCTTGAACCACATCTAGGTTTTATACATGATCTTGGCACGTGCGCGCACGCACACTCACACACACACACACACACACACACACACACACACACACACACACACACACACAGTTCTTGGTAACTTCTACTCATCTGTCCAGTCTCTGAGTAAAAGTCGTTTAAATGTGACTTCCTCGGGGAAGTCTTCTCTATACTCCTCCTGGATTAGATTTGTAGCACTGAACTAACTCTAGCTAAATGATTATCTGTGCAGGCTTTTATGTGTACCTTCTTCAGTGGACTGTACTCCTCATGAGGGGGCTTCATCTGTATTGTTGATGGTTTTAACCCAACATTTAGTATATTCTCTGGCATATGCTATATATATTCAAGATTATTTGATAAATAAATGAAGGATGGGAAAACTCATTCAAAGTCCCCAAACTAGTACTAAGTGATATGAGTGGATTTTAAGCCAAAGGCTATTAAATCCCGGTAGCTACAATTTAGAACAATAAATAACTAAGAAAATGAAAGATTGGTGTAGGATTATAAACCCTCTGAGGATGAATGGTATTGAATAAGGGTAAATCTAATATCCTCCATTAAGTGAAAAGGTAACAACAAAACCTAAGCAGCTTCATAATGACCACCCCGCCCACCCACCATTGCAGAAGCAATCCCATCGTCCTTAATGCCAGGCATCATACTAAACATTGCATTTGGGTTATCTTTATTTAAACGTCTTTAGATAGTAATGCTGAGGTAAGGATTACCACTAGTCCTGTTTTGAAATTTTTAACTTTCCCCAGTAATATAGGCAAGCAAACCAAAGCAGTCTGACACAAGAACACTCATGAACTTAAAATTTGTAAGACTTTCGGACTCAAACGTTGACACTTTTATTGTTGTCTTGCTTATTTACTTGTTTGCTTATACCTACAACTCACAGGTTTTGGGTGACTAAAATTCAAGGTGGCCCAGCTGCCAAAAAAGAGATTGTGATTATAGATTTATTTACTCTACAATATCCAGGATGGAGGAGACAATCTCTGGGTCCCTTGCTCTGAACTTCATTTTTTTATACATCTGACTTATGACCAAGAGTGCGTGGCTACTTTTCATCAAGGGCAAGTTGCTTTCTGGAAAGAAATCTACTCGGATTTGCCCCAAGTTTAGGTAAAGAACTGTCAGAGTGGGAACTAGAGCGCCACTTTCTAGCTGTGGCAGAGGACACTGCTGCCCCCTTGTGTCGCAATACTGTAACAACACACCGTTTGCGCGGGCTCCTCGCCGTTTGCGAGGCCTCTGAATGCTCTGCGGCCCCGGACAGAGGAACCAGGCCCGGGGTCTCATTTGGCGCAACCCCCCCCCCCCCCCCCTTGACAGGAGTCTGCAGGCACCGCGGTTCCAGGCAAAGCTGTCCTCTCACGCAGCTTTTGCGACCCTGGCTAATTAGAGGAGAACCCCTGAAAAATCACTAGCAGGCAAAGGGTGGAAACGTCCCAAGTATTTGCAACAAACCTAATTTAATAGGATTAGCATTCCTTCGACTTAGAGCCAGGCTTCGTGCTGCTCCTGAAATTGTAGCTTTCTGAGAAGAGAGCAGGACAAAGGATTCTTTTCTCAGAACTGGCAGTAAGAAGGTGACGGTAGAGGAATGTGTGATAAAACATGTGCAGGGGTGGGTTTGAGCCTGTCCTACACCTTCCTCGTGAAGGCTGTGACCCAAGGACTTGAGATCTTGTCCCACATGTCTCCTCACCTGCAACATTTGAATTACTTTATGAAAAGCAGTGTTCTCGTGCTGTTTTGCCCTGATGAGCTTTCCTGTGGTATTTATTGGTGTGAAGAAGTAAATAATGCTGTCTCCTTTACAGACTGTAGGGGGGAGATCATGCTTGCCACACTAGGAGTATTTGTTGAATAAATAATTAATGATCTTCTTTGGTGAATTTGTAAGGTTAAAAAGTGTTCCCCATTCATTTATTTTTCTTTTCTGTAGTTACACTTGCCTCTTGGGGAAGCAGCTTAGTAAGATAAAGGCTTTGCAGTCAAACTCAGGTTCAAATCCCATGTTTACTGCTTAATATCTTTCTGAACTTAGGGAAGTTTCTTAAACCTCTTTGAGCTCATTTCTTATATGTCATAGTATAAATCTACCTCTTGTACTTCTTAATGAGGACGTGGGTCTCCTACAGAACCTGGCTTGATACCCAGCAGACCACGGTGGGGATGAAACTTTACTTTTGTTCATCCTCCAACCCCTGCACTCCCTCAAAGCTTCTTTGAATATACCTTAGATCACATTTTCAAAAATCTGCACCCAGACAAATCAAATCAGCTTCACAGACACATGTATCCCTGTAATCTCTAGATTGCACTTCTTTGTCCAACAGAGCTTCCACCGACTGGGCCGGCAAATAAAGTGAACTCATTTTCATTTTCCCACTCAGTAGAGAGATGTAATAAAATGGCAAGAGAGTCACTGTGTATGTTAAGAATATTTTTGATGATAAGTAACTGAAAACTAATAAGTAAAAATGGTTTATACAACAAGGAGATGTATAATCTCACATAAGAAGTCAAGAGATGAGAGGTACAGTGAAGTCAGCCAAGAAGCAGAATAGAGCCAATTCAGTAGGTGAGGAAAATAAGACTGAGAATAAGATTTTCGCAAAGCTACAGGAAAATATGCCCTTTTACTATCATGTATATGTCTGTGGGAATGCATGTGTATCATCACTTTAGCATTTCATTCTTTCTGATGGAAATATTACATGATTTTTTTGAGTAGACTTTTTTATCCAGTTTTTTGGTTTTTTTTAGTCTGATGTCCTTCCAATTTAAATTTGGTCTGATTAGCTCATAAAATCTGTGAAATGATCTTGGTGATATTGAGCAGAAATATTTAAGGGCAGGACATACCTCAGCATATGGAATCCTCTTCCTGGCTTTCATGAGAAGAATATTTGGTTTCTCAGTCACCGTGGTCTTGTACACTGCTGAACACAACCTTGACGATATAATCCTTTCAAATCTGGTAAAACTGGGGCTCCGAGTAGTATAGTCACAAGTTGTGGTGAAAATAGCCCAGTATTTATACGAGCATGAGTAGTTTCTATTGTTTGATATACTTGTGAATGTACCTACAGAAGAGACTGCTAAGCAGACACTGCTATGAAAATTGAAGTTAGCTCATGTTGACAAAAGCACACAGTGGTAAGCAGTTATCTAAAGGTGGACCACCCAGGATTCCCGTCTCTGGTTTATTCAGCCAAACACTATTGGAGGTATTGCTGTGAAGAGATTTTGCAGATGCCATTCAAGTCCCAAATCTGTCCAACTTAAGATACAGAGACAATCCTTGTGGATCTGATCTATTCACATGAACCCTTTATCAGATGAGGGAAGTCAGGGAGGATTGAAGCATGAGAAGGACTCAACATGTCTCTGCTGGTTTGAAAATGGAAGGACTCATGAAAAGAAAGCTGAGAGAGGACTCTGGCTAATAGTCCACCAGGTACTGGGTACCTCAGTCCTACAACCAAAAGACACTGACTTCTGCCAACAATCTGAAAGAGCGTTGTAGACAGTCCAAGGCCCAGATGAGAAAGGAGTCAGGTGACATTCTTAGTGTGAGATCTAAGTAGAGAGTACAGCTAAGCCATGGCAGAGTCTAGTCCCCATCGCTATAAAGTACTGAACTTACGTTGTTTGAAGTCACTAAGTTTGTGGTAATTTGTTATGAAGCAATAGAAAACTAATACCCAGGCCTGCTATCTGGGTACTGTTGTCCCCCCCCCACCCCTCGGAAAACCTATACCTATAGGCTTTGAATACCTATAGAACTTAACTGGGCGGTAATTGACAAAATGAGTCTTGACCAAGCGAACCCTCTCTTTTCTTAAAGTTCAGAAATCAACAGACGTGACTTGGAGAGAGAATGTTAGATTAGTATTTGTAGAGTTCCTAGAACAGTGCTAGGATCTTTCCACACATAATGTCAATGAGTTATTTCTTCACTGTAAAATGCTATTGCTTCCATATTTTATCAGAGGTCTTAGACATTTCAATGAGTGTAAAAGTGGCTCCCTGCCTTCAAGGTACTGAGCAAATCTAAAGGGAGCAGAGAAATCCACAAACACCATCTAGTGACAGCATTCCAGGTCATGGCACTGTGCCATTTACATTTTGAAAATTCTACCATTGTAGGATGCCAGGATATCTTTAACTTGTCATGCTACTAAGACAGTGACTCTTCAGAGCAACCCATTTCAAATGAGAGAATTGGGAAGTGGAAGCCTTATCTAAAAGTACCTATGCTTTCTCAATTGGGTTAGGTATTAAGCAGGGTGGAATAATATGGAATGACAGTCATGCTTTCCAACTGCAGGTCTCTGTGAATAAAATATTCTATCCATCATCTTTATTGTATCAGTAAATTCACTTCATCTGTCTTGTGAAGTTCATCCTTGCTTAGCATGATGGGCTGTTGTTTCATATTGTCTTTCACAATTTAATCAACTAATTAATGGGCTATATAAAAGAATATCTCAAAGGATGAAAAAGTTTTCTTAGCTATGAAATCGCTATACTATAATTTAGCTTGATATGTTCACATCTTGAAAATTAAGACAATAAAAAGTCAGTCTTTTCCAAATGTTAAATACGTACAGAGTTATGATATCTCTCTAACATATAAACACAAAAATTCAACTTGTTAAAACATCCTTCTACAAGGAGATTTCTTATCTGATTTGAAGGCACTCCAGACATCAGAATCTTAACTATAGTAATTAAATAGACTCCATACATAATGGAAATTTAAAAGTAGTTTTAAATTACAACTTTATAAAATAGCAAATAATAAACAGCTGGATTCATACTCAGAATAAGAACTTCATACTTATGATTAAATTCATTTAGGTTACAGATGTATTTTCATTATTATCTATGCAGTTAAGCTCTCAGATGAGCCTCAAGCATCTGCTCACCATGTAGCCAGTGAAACTACTGAACCATCAGAGACAGGAGAAGAAGGCCATCGCTGTCGTTTCCTGGTGCGTCAGTCAAGATATTAACAGAATTACGGTGGCCGCGAATGTTAAACGATACATTTCTCATTCATACTCCATGCTCATTTCTGGTCAGCGGGGGTGCTGTGCCCATCGATGACTCTCACGAAGTCCTGCTGTCATCTTGTCCATGTCTGCCATGCCAGAAAGGGGTGACAGCTATGGCATGTTTGCCATCAGAACATAAATGCTGCAGCCCCCCAAGTAATGTGTGTCCAGAAAGGTTCTGATCACAATTCCAACTGGAGATGTGGGGACAAGGCGGTCTCACACCACCAAGAATTCTGGGACACTAGCTAGGGGTCCTACACTTCAACCCAATTCTGACCCTGTCTGCCCAGATCAGCGTCAGATTCTGCAGGTTAAGGGCTCAGTCCCACGAGACTGTCTCCCACTTCAGAGGCCAACAGCAAGTCCAGATAGTTTCCTGTACTTATCCCTGACCAGCTTATGATCAAAGTTTCCCCTGACACCATTAGGAACCCATGGGATCCGATTTCTGCACGTGCTCAGAAAGAGGGAGTACTTGTGAATACATAGCACTGAAGACTACTACACAGAAAACCCTATACTCCTTGCCTTGTCCAATTAGCTGTTCCCTTCTGGGGCACTGCGTGGCTACTGCACCTTGTTCTTATTATGTCCAGGATGCTCGCTGCTCTCTGCTTATGAGCTTGTACACGGCTCACTGTACGGAAGGTCTCTAGCAATTGTACTGTTTAAGATGGTAACTTCCTCTAAAAAGTGCCACCTCGCTGCCACCTATTCTTGCCAGAGGAAGGGAGGCTCATCTTATTTGGTTACTGAAGCGCATCTCCATACTTCTCTTCTCTGACCTGAGTGCCCAGCTTTTGTATTCTCTTTGTGTAGTCGTGCCCACCTTCTGCCTGTGCTGCTCAGCAAGAAGGGATCAGACTACTTCCTTTGTCACCAGGAATAACAGAAAGAACAGTCAGTGGCAACCCAAGGATGCAATGGCATTTCTGTTCCAGCGCCTCACAACCACAGCCACGTATGCCCTCCTTAGCAGCCGGGGTAGGTGTGGGAGATGAGGGAATACATAGATGCTTTTAAAATGTGACACCGTACATATCATACAGTGTCAATGCATTTCACGAGGACTTTTAGTTTCCCCCTGATGTTTGTGTACCGTAAGCCTTTCGGGGTTCCTGGAGAGGTACTTCTCAGTGTTTAATAATAGTTCTCAACCTTAGGAGATGGCAAACACTAGAGCAGGATGACTTCTGGGAAGAGGAGACTTCATCCAGTGAAGAGGACAAATCTTATTGAGAAAACACTTCTCATTTGCATATCACTGCAGTCATTTCTAGAGAATTCCACTGAAGTTCTGACACTTACAAAAAAATACCAAAAAGCTTTCTTATGAAGTAAGAGTGTAAGAATTTGTGATGCAATTCAAACATTAATTTCTTTAGCAATGGATCTCTCTTCAAAGTACTTTGCATGGACTATGATTTCTAATGTAGTCATCTAAGCATCACTGAAGATAACTTGCCTTAAAATTAATGAATGAAAAGGCTCCTGGGTTTTTATTGACACGTATTTCCAGCATGGCCTTTATTCTTCTCAGCTGTCGTTTGCAATTGCAGTATTCCCATGCCTGTGAGGGTAAGCTCTGATGATATTACCTAGAGTAAATTCAATTTATAGTGCTAGAGTAGGAGGCATAAGTCATATCTGCTTTACAGGTTCATTGCTTTATATCAGAGCTGCACTCTACTGGGTTCAACTGCTTTGATGAATATGGTTTAACCCTGGTATAGACATATTGATGTGACAGTGACTCTTTGTATAATGGAGTCCCACCTTCTAAATTCCAGATTATTACTATTGTACTAATAGTTAATATGTAGTGAGCAAATATGATGTACAAGGAAGAGAACTAAGCTAATAACATAACATCCATTCTTATTAATTTTTATAACAGCCCTCTGAAGTCAATATTTATCCTCATTTACAGAGAACAATGAAATTCAGATTCTTAGATTAAACAATTCATCTAAAACTATACAGCTTTTACATGGCAAAGCAGGGGCTTCAATCCAATTCTTCTACTGAACTCCAGAGCCCAGGAGCAGAAGCATTTCACTATGTTATTCTCAATACTACCTGGTAGAGCACAGCAACGATGGGCATGAAAGTGTTTGTGGTAACCATACATCAGTCTAGACCTCGGGCTCACACACAAGCTAAGCATCAGCAGCCCACTGTGTGGCTCATGCGCAAGTCCTTTAGCTTCAGCCTCAATCTCCTCACCTTTAAAATGAAGCCATTGAACTGACGTATCTCTAAAGCTGCTTAAACATTTAAGCTTCCTGATTCTGTTATCAATAGACTATGCACTAGCATTTTCTAATTATGAGAACGTGGGCAGTTTGCTAATTTGTAAAATGGAGGTAATGTTAGCATCTATATCATTCACATGAAATAATCCATAAAAAGCATTTAACACAAAGCTTACAACATGGAAAGTGCACATATGTATTAGCTTTAATGTCATCATTAACATCACCATCATCATCATGTTGTTATAAAAATTACTTCTTTATTAGTAGCGATATTAGTACTTACTGTACATTTACAACTGACCTTGACACTTATGTGTATCATGACACTACCCGAGAAGAGTGAAAGGATCATCAGGGAAGATACCTGTAAGGCCCCCCAAAAGCAAGTATTTCTTCACCAACTGACAAATATGTGGAAGTTATGTGCCAACAAAATCTCATTCCACATTTATTGGATCCTGTTCAATATATATTAATACATATTGAATATATATATATATATATATATTTTTTTTTTTTTTTGGCTCCATATAGCTCTCTCCATGATGGTGTCTCTGGGAGTAAACAAACATTGTGCTTCTTCCCAAAGGAAGTATTTCTACAGATGGTTCACCAGGAGACCACCTTTGCAGTTCCAATAGAAAACAAACAAACAAACAAACAAAAACATATGATGACCCAGACACAGGATACCATTGCAATTAATGGAGTCAGGAGTTTGTTTTCACTTAACTTCAATTTCATAAAAGCAAAATAGAATTAAAAAAAATATATATATCACTCTTATGTCCTCAGTGCATAGAACAGTCCTTCATACAAAGAAGGCAGTGAATAACTATCTCTTGAAAGAACACACAAATGGTTGGCTCTGTGAAAAACTGAAACTCCAAGTTATTTAATTTTCATTTTTTTCATGTATAAATAATTCCTACCTTTTAGGGTCAGTAAAAGCGATCCAAGAGGTGCTATATATAAGTAGGCATTGAGTGTGCACTCTAAACAGCTGTTACCAGGATGACATGGTCCTACACATTGCCATCAAAGCAGCCTGTCCGCGTGAAGAATGGGCCCTTCACTCTGACCCTTGGAGACAACTGTACAAATTCTTGAAGTCCTCTGGCAGCATTTAGATTCAGAAAGACAATTAGATTTGTGAGGAAAGCAAATTATTGCTGTTCATTCATGGGATTTGCTGCGTGTCATATCTCCACGTGATTCTGGTCAGCAGCCCCTTCAAATATGAAACTTCCTCATAAACCAGTGGTGGTAGTACATATTAGTACAGCCTTTCTGGAAAGCACTGTGACTGCACATAGAAAGAGCCTTAAAATGACTTAGACCCTTTGGTCTTGTGATTCTCCTATTGGGATTAGCCCCAAA
Source organism: Craseonycteris thonglongyai (assembly GCA_004027555.1). Taxonomy (NCBI): domain Eukaryota; kingdom Metazoa; phylum Chordata; class Mammalia; order Chiroptera; family Craseonycteridae; genus Craseonycteris; species Craseonycteris thonglongyai. The sequence continues at coordinate 12,006 of PVKE010006486.1, read as the reverse complement.
GAAAGAACCAAAGGTGCAGTCACATATGTACGCACTGGCATATTGAATACATCATTATTCTGCTATAATCGGTAATGCTGAAATCCCCTTAATACCCGACGATGTGGTAAATTCAATGAGTACATTATTATGCAGCCATTAAAAATCATGACATGGAAAATGTTCAGGAGATTTTGTAAATTAAATAATTAATGAAATACAATATTATATTCTTGTATTATTCCAATTTTATTTGTAGATATATTAATATATGCTTAGATAAAGGATCAAAATGGTGTTATAGTAGTAGAGTCATGGGCAATTTTTGCTTACTTTTTTTCTATGAACAGCATATTTTCATAGAATAATCATTTGTTAATAATCAGACAAAATATAATATAGAATGGGGCTTATAGAAGGTATCGTATCTTCTCGAAGTATAGAAGCTTTCCTCACTTTCCCAAAATCTACTGCTTATTGGATCCTTACTCTTAGAATGAAGAGAACCTAAAGAACAAATGTATATTGAGATGTTTAAGCCTTATTGGACTTTAGTTGGAGATATCATTTAAAAATGACACCAGGAGAAAATAACATATACTGGTAAATGATTTGAAGTAGTGATAATAAGCCTCAGTGGGAGAACTATTTCAGAGCACAGACATTTGGCGCATATTTCAGGTAAGCTTCTGAAACAGACATTGCTAACAGTTCAGCAAGTGCTATCTTCTTCCTGAGCACAGGAGACCTCTCTTGTTGATTGAGGTGGGCATATTAAGTGATTTCTAACCAACAAAATGAGAATGGAAATGATCTCTACCACATCAAGACCTGACCCATAAACACCTCCCACACATAATTTGAACGTCTCTTTTCTCCTCCTGAATGAGACTGTAGAAGCCACATGCTAAAGATAACCATATTAACCTCTGTTCCCTAATGACTCTGAAGAGGAGATGCATGAGCTGATCTGTATACCCACCCAAGCCTGTTAGATGAGCAAGAAATATACCACATTCTTTTTAATTTGCTACAATTTAGGAGCCTGTTTTTTACAGCAGCAGGAGATAACCTACCTAATACAATAGGTTATTGTATAGGTAGGCCTATACGATAGGTCACACTGTTTACTGTGTACACTTAGTTATACACATGGCCTGGCCCAATTCATTCTTGTTGAACATGAGGAGATACCACTTTTGTAAAAATAGATAAGCCACTTCCTGAAAGGGGTGAGGAGATATTTACAGACTAGACCATATATGCCGTTTTTAACATCACTAGAGTCCTACAGAATTTGGTTAATTTTTCTGATGTTTTTCTGACATAAATGCTTTGACTTCCTATACGAACTCTTAAGAATAAAAGATCATACTTTCTGGATTGCTATTTTTGTCATCTTTTGTCTTGTTTTGACCTTTCTTCTATTTGGGTATAGGCCCCATGAAGGCAAGACCTTTGACTTGTTTTATTTTATTTTATTTTTTATTGTTTTTGACAGAGAGGGAGAGAGGACAGAGATACAGAGACAGAAGGGGGGGGGGGGGCAGAACAGTCTCCATAGTTGCACATCATTGGTTTTTCCACATAGTTTCATTCCACAGGTAAGCATGGGGCTGCACAGGGTAGGAACTGGGCCAGGGTCTCACCTTGGTAAGAACCAAACTGGGGGCACTCCCCAGTTCAGCATATGGGTCCACATGGGGCTGGGATGCGATCCTTGGTCCCTGGGGCTGTAAAGTGAGCACTTATCCCACTGAGTCATTTCAGCTTCTTCCCCCTCTTTTTATTTTACTTTCGTTTATTTTTTTATTGTTTTTGACAGACAGAGAGAGAGATACAAAGACAGAGAGAAGGGGGAGGGCCCAGAGTAATCTCTATAGTTGCATATCATTGGTTTTTCCACATAGTTTCATTAAGACCTCTGACTTGTTTGTTGTTGATGCCTCAGCTCCTAGAAGAGTTCCTAGAATAATAAGCAGACAATATATATTGGTTGAGGTTGTAAATTTAATGTAATGAATGAGAGATGGACCAAAGACAAACTCAACCTGGTAAGACTGACCCCCCTAAAACCTGACCAGGGGCTTTCAGTTGGCAGAAAAAGAATTTTTGTCTGATACAGGCATGTGATTAAACATAAAGCAAACACATATGAGACAGTCTATTTCTAAATTTTATTTCACATTTTAAGCTATATTCATCAAATGTTTGTAGAGATCAAAGGTAGTAGACAAATTTGCTGCATGCAGATGGCCCTTCACTTCCTGTCTTCATCTCTTGCTGGTCACTAACTACGAGGCAGCTTTCTGGCTCTGACCTTCACCACCTGATGGTGGGGAGCCATCGATGTGTCCTCTTCTTACTGTCCCAAGTGGATGGCTCTGAACTGAATAGCCCATAAATCAATTTCCAGGTGTAAGAGGGCCCAGCAACAAAGGGCTTCTTTGTTCTAAAACTCGTTCTGTTGCTGCCAGCTAGAGAGTTATTTAGTCAAAACGTTGGAATGATTCGTGTAGCCATGCCAACTTTTCTTTTTGGAGTTGTAGCCATTGATTGTTCATTTGTTTATGTAGTAATCAGGATTCTCTGGAAAATAGAACCAATAGATACACATGTGTATAGAAATAGATTTATTTTAGGCAACTGGCTTACACTGTTGTGGAGGCAAAATCAGTCCAAAATCTGGTCGGGGAGGCAGAAAGGCTAGAGACTCAAGAAAGAGTTGTAGGTCTCTTGGAGATTTCCCTCTTCCTCAGTGGAGTTGAGTCTTTTGTTCTAATAAAGTTTTGAACTGATTAGATGAGGCCCACCCACATTTTAGAAGGCAATCTGCTTTACCCAAAGTCCACTGATTTACCTGTAAACCTTATCCAAACAAACAAACAAAAATACAAACCCAAACAAAACAAAACAAAACAAAACAACAAAAAACAACCTCACAGAAACATCCAGAATGTTGTTTGATTAAACACTTGGGCATTGTGGCCCGGACAACGTGACACATACAATTAACAATCACAGTTTGCTCCCCTGCTTTTTTGTTCATTTGTTTTTGCTTGTCATCTCTTTGCTCCATTTCTCTTAGGTCCTTGGGGTCATATCCATATCATATCCATTGGGCTCATATAATCCAAAACTTGTGGTGCCTAGGAAAGTCCTAAGCCCACACTGCAGCTCTCCTAGTGACTAAGTAATGGAGTGCTTTACCACACAACCTCCAGGTCTACGGATGTGAAGGGAGACACCTAAGTCATACGCTTCTTATAACAATTAAATGGGAGAAATACACGTGGACAAGCTCCCTGAACACAAGTTCACATTGAAACTATTATTTTAAATTATTTTATGTATCAGAGGGCCTACCTTTCAAACAATGAATGAGAAAATGCAATATTCCTCACTTGATATACGCTACAGTTGTAAATAACAGATTCATTGAAATAAAGAAAGATCAGATTAATAAATCGACTTTATCCATGAATGGACAATGATTTTGAGGGTTAAAAGAAGCTTAAAAGACTACCCTAGATTATTGAAGATTCCAGGAACAATGTCAAATTTCACGTACACAGAATATCCATCCCTAAAGTCAAGGAAGTTAGCACACCCGATTCTCCCCAGGTGAATCCTGAGGGAATGCCAGCTAGTTTGAAGGTACTGTGACAACTGACCCCAGGACTGTTCATGAGAGGTTACAATACTCAGGACTGGGCAGAGCTCATCACTGCCTCACCTTCAGTGTACAGTGAGCATCCCACGAGTGATTCTGTGATTTGGTGCTGGATTGTCATGTGATTGTCAGATTGCCCTGCTTCAGAAGTCTCCAACCCTGATTCCCAGCTAGATTGTTAGTGTAATTCCAGAGTGGAAGAAGTTTTGCCCACACCTCAGTCTGAGACCCGTTTGTGTAGTCCTCACTGTCTGCTCCCAGGCAGATCCTATCTAACATTTTAGATTTGGGTTCCTTTTATAGGAAATGCCCAATCCGCTTTCAGAGGGGGCAGCCTTGCTCTGTAGCCATTGGCCTATGGTCCCACCAGCTCAATGGCCCGACATCAATGGAGTTCCCAGGGTCAATACCCATGAGTCTTAAATAACTCCACCCATAGGACAAAGGTGGGAATTTGTGATGTTCAGGCCTATTTCTTTTAAGATCCTTCTCTCTAGAAATTAAAAAATCTTGGGGTCCTGTCTCATTCACAGTGAGTTGTTGCAAACAAGTTATTGTGCACTTCTGAACAAACTGTGAACAGAAATTAGTAACTATTCCTTGTTGAAACTTCTTGGGCCTAAAGGGAGCACATCATTTTCTTGTTGAACTGAAGATTATGTGGGTCCAGCAAATCTGCAGAGAATGAAGCACTGAGATCCAGCAAAGACCATATGATGAGCATCTTGCAATATTCTTTATGAAAAACAATGTAATGTCCTCTTACCTCTTTGATAATAAACATATGTGTTCTTACAAGCAGCAGTGCATTTTTGAATGTGTCAGACCAGCTTGGACATTTATATGCAAACATGTTTACACCGGCAATTCTTTATTCTTTCTGTGAGAACTGGGAGAAAGAGAACTTTGTGGTGTGTTTTTATTCTCGTCATAATAGTGGATGGATAGTTGGCGTTCTTGGCACAGCTTTGCATGGTAGACAGTTCTGTTGAAAAATGTGCAAAAAATTAGCTTTCTGAACACTTTGCTCATATTGCTTCTCTACCACTTTTCCTAGGAATGCCCCAGCGGTGTTGTTAACGAAGAAACCTTCAAAGAGATTTACTCACAATTCTTTCCACAGGGAGGTAAGTATTATGAGCTCGTTAATGTACTCTGTTAGAATTATACTTGCAGTCTTTTCTTTTATCCTGCGTATGATGCTTCACTGGCCTGGGGGAGGGGCCATGTGGTAAACATATGGCTGCTCCCCTGACCCTTCACATACGTGCTTTCTTGTCCTCTGTGGGGTGGAGGGTGGGAGGAGTTTTTGCTTCACCCCGTGTTCTAGGATTTCTGCTCATGAATAATTATTAGCTGTTCTTGCTGTGAAGGGGAGGGAGTGTGGCAGTGACCTTAACATCATTTGGTTAGTTCACTCTGTGTATCACTACCTTTCTGAATTATAATACTTATGCTTGAAATCTTGAGTTTGGTTTAGTCTTTCATGACATGACTCTACATATTTAATCTTTATTCTAAAGAATATGCAGCATGTTAGTGCATAGGATCTTCAATATCTTGTTAAAGTAAACTACTCACAAACGATCGGATACCCAAGTGTCCCCTCTTCAGTTGAACACAAGCCGTGCTACTCTGTGCCTCGTGCTGTGGCTCTCCGACACCCAGTGCATTCTGACTGGGTCTTGGGTATGGCACACAAGCGTTCACATTGCAGGCTTCACTTTCTTCTCCAGCTCTCAAAATTAGGACAAATGTAATCATCCTCAATTTATGGATGTGAAATCTGGGGCTTCGAGAAGTTCAGGGGCTTGCTCAGGGCCACAGAGCCATTATTACATTGGCAGATTGGTTTCGAACCTAGATTTCTTTGGAGCCTCGCATAATGTTCTTTCTGCTGTTTCTGTCTCTTTCAATTACTCTTTACTATGACCCACCTCATCCCACTCCCTAATCTGAGAAAATTAATCTCACTCTAGATATTCTTTTAGCAAGAAAGGTAACAGAAGGGCATAATGACTATACATATATATATCAGAGATGAGAGAAGAGATATTGTGGCCATTGCACTTTGTTGTTTCTCCTTCATCACCGAACAGGATGACCAGCTGAAATTTGTCATACATGTACTGTGTACCTACTGCGTGCCCAGCTATGTGTTAGGTGCTGGAAATGGAAGAGGGATAAGATGTGGCACCTGCCCCAAACAATGTTGCATTCCTGGTAGCAGTCAATGTCAAAATGAAGTATAAGTGTGAAAACAAAGGTTTAAGAAAATACTGTAATGAAAGCACAACGTAGGACAGTTAGACCTGCTGAAGAACAGGGAGGAAATGAAAAAGGCATTCTAGACCAACAGCCTGAGCTGAAGTACCTGCCATTCACCAGGCATCTAACACGTACCAGGCCCTGCAGGCACTTCCCCTTACCTTCCAACAACCCTAGATATGATTGTCCCTTGTTAATAAACGTGGAAACTAAGGTACAGAGAAGTTCACCCATTTTCTTGCCGTTACTTTTTCTTGTGCTTCTCCCTTAAAATAAATAAATAAATAGAGAATTCAAGAGTATCTGAGTTAGTCTCTCTGACCCCCGGCTGTGCGTCTGGCTCCCTCATCATGGTCTCTTTCCAATGCCAGCCCCAGTGAGCCTGTGAGAATGTCCGCGAGGTCACGGACTGCTCTGCTGGAAGCATCGGCCTGGTGGGGGCCGACGGCGGTGGTCACCGGCCTGCTACTCCCTGTCTGCCTCTTCCATCACCCCTCTCACAGGCACACCAGCCTCCTTCTCGCTCCTGGAACACACTGACTTCGGGGACTTTGAACTCACTGTTCCTTCTGCCTGGAATTCTCTTCTCCCAAATAGCCATCCCAGTGCCTCACTACCTTTGCTGTCATTCAAATGTCACCCTTTCCTAAATGGCAACCCCTTAGACATTCCCCATGCCCGGAATACTATTTGTAAAAGGCATTTTGAAAGTATACAGCACCTAATTAATAGTTGTTTCAAACAAAAAGTAGCTTCTCTTTTGGTTTACAATCCATTTGGTCTTAGATGTTTCAGTGGGTTGAAAACAAGTTCATGAATGAATTGTCAAAGTGGAAATTTTCATTTAACGCGGCCTTTTAAAAGAAGTTAATTAGAATTCAATTCTGAAAACATGGGCTGACCCATTACTACATGAATTTGAACCTATTGTGGGGGACAACTCTCCTACCCGCTCTCATTACTAAGAGCCCACAGGCTGGTATTGGTCATAGGGCCTGATGCCAGATTGCAATGGGTCCAGTATCTACATTAATAAAGAAATAAGAATATCATTTAACTCATATATTTCTAAATCATTAAAAGCCGTGGAATTTTTAAAGAAAAATCATGTTTGTTATACACTTAAGTATCTGCCAACATACTGATAGGCGTTAATATCAAAGCATCTAGCACAAATGGAAACCTTTAAATTATTTTTCATTACTTCAAATAAAATTTATTACATGCTACAAGTTAAATACAGTTCCACATTAAAAATTTACCTTTCTTTGAAAAATAACATATTTGGCATTAGAGAACATCTACTTAAGCACAATTCTTCACAAAAGATTCTTGTTACAAGATCTAAAGGGATCTGAAAAAAAATTACTTTTGTACTCTTCAAAATTCTTTGACTATTCATAATTGAATGCATAAATCTAAAAGTACCAGGCATAAATGATGAAAATGAAATATTTTAAAGACTGATGACTTGCAATTTTAAAAATTAATATCTTGCATGCAAATTGTAGTCTGCAGTGCTGTTGGGAAAGGGATGAAGGTCTAAGGAAGAGCATCTTCTTCAATGGCAGGCCAAGTCATGCTATGGCCTCCCTCACACTTCTGTGAAGTCACTTATTTATGTTGATGATCTGCAAGGAACAAGTTTCTCTCATTCTCGGCAGTTACAATGATGGCTCCATAAATCACAGTGTCTCACCGTTTCCTCCAGGAAAATGCTTTATCTCATCTATAGAACCTCCTGCAGTTTGTACTATCAGGTTCTTAGTTTTCTCCATTGTTTAGCAGCAAGGTGTTTTGCTACACACAACTTGTTTGGTGTTCTGGATGCCAACAAAACTGGACTGAACAGAAGCTTCTTGTTTGTAAGTGATGAAGTCTACCTACTACAAAACAAGCCGAGAGGAAGTGGTTTAGTGGTGCCCTTAGCTTATTGTCACAGCTATACTTTTTCAATCCCACCTACAGTGGAGGCTTTCGCATGGAAGCTCTTAGCTCACTAAGCATTTTTAAAGCTCATAAAAATTGCAATGTCCTGGGCTACTCCTGCTCAGATCATCAGAATTTTGCACTTACTTTGACCATACAAGGCACCAGATAAACAGCTATTGAAGGAATGAATGCATGAGCTCCAGTCAAAAGGTTCTAAGTCATCAAACATTTATTGAGCTGCCATGGTGTTCAAGGCACTTGGGGCAGTTAAGAGTTCGATGAACCTACAGATTTTATTTTTTAATTTTTAAAATAATTCCATTACTATCTAGGACAGTATTTGTAAGAATTTTCAGGGTGATTTATAGAAGATTTATTCAACAATACTATTACCCATTTATATGAACCTACCTGACCATGGTAACAGTGGCATGAATTGTATATTCCAATGTATTAGAGTTAATTTAGGTTAGAAGTAGGGACTTCTGGTGGGGAGAAAGAAATCAAACAGACTGATTTCAATCCACATATCTGAGACATGATAACCAAATACTCTGAAATGCATGCACATTGATGGCTTTATCACTGAAGAGGTTAACGGGTATCATCATTGTGGTCTAAAAATAACTGGTTTAGGGACACTGGCATAGTTAAGAGTCCTCAGTTTGTAGGTAGACTTTGCCACAGTCAGGGCATGAGATGCAAATGGTTTATTCCTCTGGGCCTCAGATTGTTCTTCTGTAAAGTATGGAACCGCATTTTTACAACACCTGTAAAATGTGGAACAAAGGAACTCTTGGTTTTCTTCTTACTCTAACATTCTTTATTTCTAAGATTTGGTGATGGAATGTCTTGATTTCATTACCAACTCTACCATTAACTTAGGTGACTTTAGCTAAGCCATTAAGAGTGCCTATACTTATTTTCCACCTTTGTTAAACACAGATAAATAGTTAAGTGATATCCAAGATCACTTCCTATCCTAAAAGCTCATAAATGCTGTCCCCTAAGTGGAAAATTTCAACTTCACAAATAAAATTATAAGAACGTGAGGTAAAATCAGCTTATCAAACTCTGTAATTTTTGTTTGTTTTACTTAAAAAAAAATGTGAACTTAGAAAACCATAAGGTCAAAGGGGGTGACTGGAAATTGTTATATCTTTGAGCCCTGAACTGTCACTGAAGTCTAGAATCCAGGGTACCAGTTATTCATCTTTTTAGCAAATATTTACTGAGCATCTAAGAATGCCGTCAGATAAAACCAGACCATATGAGCTTTCATTTGGTTTTCTTTTTCTTTATGCTTCCAACTCTGTGTCCATTAGACATTTCTAGTGCCTCAATACCTTCCTCTTACCCAATCAAAGCTAGTAGCATCGTTCCCCTTCATTACAAACTTCCACTGCCTCCAGATGCTCACTAGAAGAAATCTAAACTCCATCAGAAATGTCAGGGCCTTTCATGACAATTGTACTAATATACTGAGCATGATGTTGTATCAAATTAGAGCTCTATCGCTTAAATGTACAATAGAGAGTACACACACTAACACACACACACACGGAGAGAGAGAAATCTTTTTAGGTGAAAATATATCTGTAACAAAAAATTGATCACATATCTTTTAGTTGAAATATGAGTAATATGTCTATTAAAGAAAGAGAATAATAGCTAATATTTATTGAACATTTAATATGTGCCGCAGAGAGGTGACACAACGTGCCCATGATCAACCTGTTAATATTCTGTAGAGCTTCAGCTTCAATTTCAGGTTCTCTGTCTTCACTACACTCTTACCAACTGCTCTCTACACAGAACATGTAGGCTGGAAAATTGGTTTAACTTCCAAGAGAATTGCCACGATGCATTTAAGGAACAAGAAGTCCTCTGTACCACATTAGGACAAACCTTGAGGGTGTATGCCCCATGTGTCAAGCTATAAATCTGGAGCAATGCCATTTGAGAAGAATGGTGATGATTTTGTGCCCATGTTACATTGTTTTCAAATTTTAAAGAATTCTCAACCATGTTTGTTCTGAGCCATTATTCATGGTGACTTCTGTTTGTTAAGGCAAAGGCATTCAGCCTGACTATATATAGGGAAACAAAGAGACCTGCTTGATGAAGCTCATTATACAATATGCAGTCTCCTCTCGTTTTTCTTCCTGAAAACAATTTTACATACCGCTTGTAAGCTCCTATTTCCATGGGGCACTAAATAGTTCAAGAACTTTGTGTAACAGTATTATTGAGAGCAAAATGACTTTGTAAATAAAAATAGGTTACCATTTCTTGATAACTCTATAGTGCAACTTCTCAATAGTTGCACTAAGTTGACGGCAATTAAACCCCTGATCCCGTGTTCAAAGATTTCCTCCTGCAATCCATCACTGTTTGATGGACATCCACTCTAGATATAATGACTCTACATATTATTTAGACCTAACTAAATATGTGTTGCCTGTTTGGTTCATTGAAAACAGTGTTAATAATTCACATGTTTAAACATATCCTATTATAGTTAAAGGTAAGAGGTGAAGGAACATGCCACCATCGTTTTGAGAAATTGAGTGTACTGTCCACCTCATGAAATATATGGCCTTCAATAGCATTAACGACTGGGGTAAAGCATTCAAGAAAAAGAATTCATAAGTAGACCATGGGCATTTCAGAGCTGAGAGGGAAGTGTGTACAACCTCTGACCTCCCTTATTTGGGAAGGACAGTTCTCTACTGCAACTCTGACTTAGTTTCTTGACAACCTTTAAAAAACTATTCATAAAAACTAACAGGTTAATAGAAATTTTGTTAAAATCCCAATAGAAACAAAGGTTAAAAGTTATAAAACGGAAATGGATTTTAAACAGAAAAGGCTAGCACCAATGAGCTAAAAGGTTACCTTTTTTTTTTTAATATATAAAAAAGGTTAAGATAAAAGGCTAACACCCATGAGATGAAACATTTAAAATGATCAAGTAGATTTGATCACAGTAAGCACTAAAGCACTTAAAAATGAAAACTGTGCACTGAGAAAAGGAAATAATAAGAAAAATTATATACTTTTAAAATGAAAAATCAAAAAGCACAGACATTAGGGAGACGATGGAAAAGCAGAAGAGAAAGGAAGAAATAAACAAGGTACTAGGGGAAAGAAGTCTATGGAAGCAAAGAGGAAGTACTGGATTTCAGTGCACTTCAGTGTCCTTAGATGCCACCATGAGGCATTAGGGACAGAGAGTCTCAAACTGTCCACCATTATTCACAGCCTCAAATCTCACCCAAGACCTGTGCACAGCACAGGCTCCCTGCTCCTGCAACCAAGAATCTTCAGGACCACACAACCCCCCTCTCACATGGCCGCAGACACTCCCCAAGTCACTGCTGTCTCCAGATCATCGGACACCTTTCCTGGCTGGGGGCTCACCTGTTGTTTTCAGTCAGGAAGGCCTGAGTTATGTCCCACTCTACTCCTTATTGACTGTGTGACTTTGACAAGTTTCTCTACCTCTCTGAGTCCCAATATCTTATCTAAATGGTAAAAATGATGAATAACACTAATAACAGCACTTTGTCCATGTCTCATTAATAGTGTTTTTATTACTTCACATCTATAGATAGTCCCTACCAAGCACTAAATTTCCAGATGTGTCTCACCCATCTATGGTATGTTATGCCTCCCTGTGTCAATAACATCACCTAGGACTCCTGTGTGTCCAGAGCACTTCCAGCCAGAAACTCAGAGAATGTCTGTCATCAGTGGCCTCTACATAGGTAGCTCATTCCTATGAATCTCAAATTACAATTCTCTACTGAAAGAAAGTGGGCAGCTGGGAATATAGCACAAGTTAATGGACATCGAGCACATTTGCCTCAATAGAAGTAGGTTTGGACAAACCATATAATTTTTATGTAGGATGTTGAAACACTGACATAATGATATTCCCTTTTCAATATTTCAGACTCTACAACGTATGCACACTTTCTGTTCAATGCATTTGATACAGACCACAACGGAGCTGTGAGTTTTGAGGTAAGTCTTAGACTTTATTTTTTAAAGATTTATTTTTATTGTTTTTGAAAGAGAGAGAGAGAGAGGGAGGGAGGGAGGGAGGGAGAGGAGAGAGAGAGAGAGAGAGAGAGAGAGAGAGAGAGAGA